>JAADYK010000181.1:0-30795 GCA_023338225.1 Halophytophthora batemanensis
CCACCATCAAGGGAGGAACCGAGTACGCAAGAGCAAGAAAAAAATCAAAGTCCTTGGGACCGCCATTTATTTAGGTGAATAATGGACGGCACAACCACACACACACCAACGCACCATGCTGCTGCCTCTCGGGCGGTGCCGTACGGTGTTGGGAGTATCTACAGCTCGTCGTGGTCGTCCTCGTCGTAGTCGTCGTAGTCGTCCTCGTCGTCGGCGCCACCGCTCTGGTACACCTTGGACATGATGGGGTTTACCAGCTTCTCCACCTCCTTCTGCTTGGCCTCGAAGTCCTCCTTGTCCGACTCCTGGTTGTCCTCCAGCCAATCCATGGCGTCCTGCACGGCCGTCAGAATCGTGTCCTTGTCGTCCTCGTCCAACTTGTCCTCCAGCTTCTCCTCGACGTTGTTCTTCAGACTGTACAGGTAGCCCTCCAGGCCGTTGCGGCCGTCGATGCGGTCCTTCACCTTCTTGTCCTCGTCGGCGAACTCCGCGGCCTCCTGCACCATGCGGTCGATCTCCTCCTGCGACAGACGGCCCTTCTCCGCCGTGATCGTGATCGTCTCGGCCTTACCCGTGCCCTTGTCCTCCGCAGACACCTGCAGGATACCGCTCGCGTCAATCTCGAACGTCACCTCAATCTGCGGCACACCACGCGGGGCGGGCGGCACGCCCGTCAGTTCGAACTTGCCCAGCAGACGGTTGTCCTTGGTCATGGCACGCTCGCCCTCGAACACCTGGATCAGCACGGCCGGCTGGTTGTCCTGGTACGTCGAGAACGTCTGCGACTTCTTCGTCGGGATCACCGTGTTACGGTTGATGAGCTTCGTCATGACACCGCCCACCGTCTCAATGCCCTGCGACAGAGGGGCCACGTCGATCAGCAGCACGTCCTTCGTCAGGTCGTCCTGCTCGCCGCTCAGAATGCCGCCCTGTACAGCCGCACCATACGCCACAGCCTCGTCCGGGTTCACGCCACGCGAAGGCTCCTTGCCGTTGAAGTAGTCCTTGATCAGCTGCTGCACCTTGGGAATACGCGTCGAGCCACCCACCAGCACGATCTCGTCCACCTCCGACTTCTTCAGGTCCGAGTCCTTCAGCACCTTCTCCACGGGAGCCAGCGTCTTCTTGAACAGGTCTTCGTTCAGCTTCTCGAAACGAGCACGGCTCAGCGACTCCGTGAAGTCCTCGCCATCCAGCAGCGACTCGATCTCCATGCGGGCCTGCGCCTGCGAAGACAGCGCACGCTTCACGCGCTCCGCCTCACGACGCAGCTTCTGCAGCGCGCGCTTGTCCGACGCCACGTCAATGCTCTTGTCCTTCTTCCACTTCTTGATGAAGTACTGCATGATCCGCTGGTCGAAGTCCTCACCGCCCAGGTGCGTGTCACCGTTCGTGGCCAGCACCTCGAACACACCACCGTCGATGGCCAGCAGCGTCACATCGAAGGTGCCACCGCCCAGGTCGAAGACCAGCACATTCTTCTCGCCCTGCGCCTTCTTGTCAATGCCGTACGCGATAGCAGCGGCCGTGGGCTCGTTAATGATTCGCTGCACCGTCATGCCCGCGATCGTACCGGCGTCCTTGGTGGCCTGACGCTGCGCGTCGTTGAAGTAGGCCGGCACCGTCACCACGGCGTCGAACACCTCGCGGCCAATGTAGCCCTCTGAGATCTGCTTCATCTTGCTCAGCACCATGGCCGACACCTCCTCGGGCGCGAACTGCTTCTTCTCGCCCTTGACCGTCACCTCAATGAACGGCTTGCCGTCCTTGTTCACCAGGTGGTACGGCAGCAGCTTCTTGTCTGCCTGCACCGACTTGTCGTTGTACTTGCGGCCGATCAGACGCTTGACATCGAACAACGTCTTCTCCGGGTTGATGGTAGCCTGGTTCTTGGCACCGTCGCCGATCAGACGCTCGTCGTTCGCGTCCCAAGCCACGTACGACGGCGTAATACGGTTGCCCTGGTCGTTCGCGATGATCTCCACCTTCTGATCCTTGTAGATGCCCACGCACGAGTACGTCGTGCCCAGGTCAATGCCGATCACCGGCCCGCGAGGGCCCTTCGCCTCTTCGCCGTACACCACGCCGGCCATGGCGGCCGCCGCCACCAGCAGGATCTTCGTCAGGTTCATCTTTCCGCTTCTCTAGTGTGCTCACCACCCCGCGAATTCGATAATGACAGGTGCAACCGCGCAGCAAGATCCTTGCACTTTGGCGCCCGATCCACCACAATACAAGCTACTATACAAAGGTCAAGTGCAGCGACGTGCTGACGTGGAGCTTCGCAGTCGGGCTTTCTAGAAACCTCTCGAAACCGATACGTAGACTAGTGCCCAGTATGCCATACAAAGCGAAAGTGCGCGCCGCTCCAGCCTGCCACGCGTAAGGCGCGCACCGCAGCGCGTCACACTAAGTACGAAAGATCACTCCAAGAGTCTGCAACGTGGCTGGCGGCTCGCGTTCCCCAGGCAAGAGCTCTGCTGCTACCGCTGGAAATGACAGGGCGACAAAGCGCAAGGCTCGAGGTCTTCTGCGTTAGCTGGAGCTGCAGGCGAAGCAGCGCTTGCCTGCTCGCCAGACTGCCAGCATGCCACGTAAGCGGTGGCGACTTGCTGGGTGAGGCTCGATTCGCACTTAGTCGAATGCACCACCTCCACGTGGCACGGCGTCACAACCCCAGTCCCGCAAGTTCTCGTGTCTTCTCGAGCGCTGGGTGGAGCTGTAACGATTTGGAGCTTCTCGAAGCCGCCGTGGACGACTTCCTGTCTGGAGAAGGGAGAAGAGGCGAGCCCTCACACCTGGCAATCGGTCAGGCCAGTAGCCGCTGGTGACCATGCATGCTTGAGTTGGAACTGGCAAGTACGGGGCAGTATGTGGGCTTCCTTGAAGCTGCTCCGATGAGCGCGAACAGCAACATGCATGTGGCATGTCGTGCAACTTCGGCAACTGGCAAGGCACTTCTAGCTTCGCGGGAGAGCACTCGAGGCAGTCGCCAACACTTCCCGACGCGGCTGCGAATTGCAAGTCATTCGTCTACATCTAACGCGGACAGTCAATGCGCCGCTGCCGTTGTTTGGGCTGTAAAACGGGGAGCGCACCAGTTCCAAGCGTCCTGCCTTCCACATCCCAATGAAGCCATTCCGGTTGGACAGGTACAGTAGCACCGGCTCGGAAGAGCGCGTCATAAGCACCGACTGCAACGTGGCCAGCTACTGGCCACGACATATTCTCGTGGCCTCGGAGCAGCGTCGTGACCAACGAAGCGACAAACCTGCACTCACAGGCAAGCAAACATTCGCTGGAGTCGATTTGCGAGCGATGCAACGTGGCAAAGCGCGCGCCAGCAGAACGTGCGCACCGAGTGCTGCTCCCAACGAGATGGCAGCACTTTTTTATATTTCTGCCCCACGACCCACTGACACCAGCGCCAGGATTGGCCAATCATAGATCGAGTGGGATTTGACCTGTCAGTTACTCGTGACACGAATGAAACCATGGCAAGCAGTTTGGGCTGCGACGCTCCTTTCTGTCATGGATCCCGGCCGCTCAAGACTAGGACTGCTCCGCTCGCTCTGGGCAGATCAAGGACAAGTCGCGGTTCCAGTACGAAGTGCACTACACGACGAAAACGGGCTCGTGCTGCGGGGGAACCAACCGCAGCATCACCAGCGAGAACGTCTTCTCGTGCTCGCGCTGCAGCCTGGCGCTCGACCGCGACGTGGACGCCGCGCGCAACGTCTGCCTGAAGAACAAGCACCTACTCACTCTCGCTCCTGGAGTCCGAATACCGGAGATACCTACTGTGCGGTTGCACGCTGCATGTGAGCTTGCTCACGCTGCGTAGTTGGCGCGGGGTTCGTTTCTGTAAATGGTCTGGCGTCCCTAGCTATGGCGGTATCGAGTGCTCTTGCGCGTGCAACAACCACTCCAGCTTCTCCGCAACTGCGGACGCTCCACTCGTATTCGCGCCTGCTGGTGTCGGAAATGCCTTTCGCTTTGTCCAGTGTGGGACGCAATGGTCTTGCACTCGTGCACGCGTGACGCATCCGGGTTCGGCACAGTGCCGTCCTCCACCACGAGGACGACTGCAGAATCCATTCGACTCGACAGTCTCGATACAGCCACAGAACCGGCAGCGAGAACCACCACCGTGCACCTTACACAACCCCCGCGACTGATCCTTGCGAACACAAGTGCTGGCACTGCAGCCCGGGCCTCCACCATACCGAATGCAGGCAGGACCTCCGGCAGATCTTGCACGGGCTACTGTTAGCCGCAACGGCCCCCATACTGCTGGCGAAGTGGTGCCCAAGCGGGCACAAGAAATAGGCCTTGTCGCCGAGCTTGAGCCTGTCCGTGCTGGCCGAGCGGATCCCGAGTGCCCCCGACTGCTTGTAGATGGGGAACACTCCTGCGCTTGAAACCTTGCTCTGTCATCTCATGGTAACTTCGGGGTGCATCGAGGCGTCTGAATGAAAGCAACTCACCACTCCTTGGTGGCTTAGCGGGAATTTAAATTAGGACTAGTGGGCCCCCGCAGGCGGTGGAGTCGGGTGCATCAACGTCACGCGCTGACAGACCTCTTCGAGATGGACCTCCACTGCTGCTGGGCTAGATGACGACTTCGGCACGGAAATTCAACTTGGCAGGCGCACTGGGAACGCTGCTGGACGCAGAGGACGAAGACGCACCGCCGCCGTCGGACACGGGCGTGAGGCCAGCCAGGTGGCCTTGACGAATCTCGCTGTCCCAGTCCGCCTCGAAGGCGTAGTTCGCCAGGGAAGCCTTGGGATCTTCGTCGTCCACGTCGTCTTCGCTGCTGTCATCTTCGGGACGTTGAAAGGCGAAAGACGCCCTGAGCACGTGATTCGGGTGCTGGTGCTGCTGGTGCTTCAGCTCCAGCGGCACGATGGACGTGCAGTGCGCCGGCGACACATCGCCTCCTTCACAGTCCAGGAACATGAAATCGGCGGCCGGCGGCGGTGGGTCACGATCCAGCCGCGCAAACGACGCATTGGGTGCTGGCGCCTTGCAGATGGAGCCGAACTCGTCCTCGGAGAGCACGAAGCTTGATGAGTCGGCAAAGTGACCGCCTAGCGCGCTGCTGAGGCTGCGAACAGCGTCGATGCAGCGCATCACACGCAGCGTGAGCGGGACGGTACTAAGTCGGATCCAGAGCGGCGCACCGCGGCCGCCTACAAGATGCACTGTCAAGCGCAGCTGACTGAGCGGGTCGAACGCATGCAAGCCGTGGGCATTGCCGCGGTTGGAGCGCTCGCAGGCGCGCAGGAAGTCCTCCAGCTTCTCGGCGTCCGGCAGCGGCAGGAACCGGAAAAGGTTGCCGCCGTAGAGATCCGCTGGCTGGCTAGCGCCGAACTCGGGCGCGCACGTGGCGCACACCAAGATGAACTCGCCCGTGGGTAGACAGTAGGCGAGGCGCTTGCCGTTCGGCACCTGGTTGAGCTCCAGCAGTGACACGACGCCGAGCTCCGCCTCCGCCTCTTCTTGATGGCCAGGCTGCATTCTACTGACAGGCGCGACGTGGGTCACAGCGCGGGGCGCGACGAGAAGCAGCCGTGTCGACCTGGTCGAGAGCGAGTTGTCGAATGAGCGAGCGACTGCGGTGGGCGGTAGTACAATGCTGCTTCTTTCTACCGTAGACAGACAACTGCGAGCCAGCCAAGCCAAGCCAAGCCAAGCCAGGTGACGTATAAGAACGGGCCGTGCGTCGTCTAATGATAGCTTGGGACAGGAGGCACGCGAGCGGAGGGTGGCCGGTATAAACTCCGCTGGCGACGGACCCGAGAGCGGCAGAGCTGTGGGTGTCAAGCGTGGGTTTGGGCGATGAGAGCGCGGAGGACGCTGGCCCAGCGGTGCGGCCCGGACCCGGGCTGGCGCACGCTCCGTCGGGCCGCGGGTGGCGCCGTCGCTTGCGTGGGCGCGCAGCGCATGCGACGCCAGGGTGACTACAGGCTCGTTGGGGCATGAGATTCGGTGACGCCTTGTCTTGGCGTGTTGCGGTTTTGTCTGTCGGCCTTGGCCGCGCACCGGAATACCTGTAAGGTCTCTATCTCAAGTAGCATGTTGAAACATTAAATGTAGCAGGAACCGCGTAGTTCAGCGACTGTTTCGCGCGATGGGAAAGAGTGACTGGGAGCGGAATCGAAGGCTAGCATATCGTCTTCTGCGGGGAGAGGATTTGGCAAGCATCCTATCGTACAGGTTGAAGCTGGCACTCTGCAACTTGAGCCCTGGCCCTAGGTACCGTACCGGGTACAGTGTACCGGTTGCGGAGGCGAACCATCCGCCTGAGCCAAACGAAGCCAAGACGAGCCGGGAGATGACGCCGCTTCCGCCTGGCGAGGAGGCCGAGCGAACGCAGCAAGCGCCAGCTCTGCTGCAGCCCGCGGACGACCAGGAGTACGCTGTGGAGGTCGGGCGCTCGCTGTTGGAAGGCCTTGCGGCTGGTGATGAGGGGGACGAGGACAAACAGCAGGCCGACGACGTCTTCGCGTCGTTTCGGTACGAGTTCCAGCCGGCATCAGTGGACAAGAGCGCGCCCGGGCTGGTGAGTGTGGACGGATCCAACAGCGTGCATGTGCTCATGGGATCGTCTACGGGCGCTGCCGGCGGCGTGCCATTCAAGGGCAAGCTGGTGGAGAACAAGGAGACCGACTGTCTGCTGCTCTTCGACGGCACCAAGTTCCGGCTGGAGAAGAGCCCCTTCTCCTGCATGCAGCTACGCCACGTGCGCGCACCGACCCCAAAGCGGAGAGTGAAGACACCGCTAGAGACCGCCAGTGCAGGAACGACCGACCCCGCAGCGTCGGCGTCGCCAGGTGCGGCGAAAGCGAAGCTGCCCGGTAAATCGGTGGCCGGCAAGCGACCTGTGCGCTCCAAGCGGTCGTCGTTCGATCAAAAGAAGGCCCGAGTCTCTGTCGAGAGTGCACCGAAAGAGTAGCGTGGTAACGTGTAAACCTGCCAGCGTCGCCGCAGTCTGATAGCGTAGATCCAATTGCAGCACCCATGCAGAAGAGCGCAGACAGCTCGAGGCACGTAAGCCGCGCCAGTCGGGTGCTGCCGGCGCATTTCGAGCCACTGATCCCACGCCAGCGCTGGGGCTCTTGGCGCGACAAAAGCTCCTCGTCCGCGCGCAGAAGCCAATGCCGACCGCCTGCTTGGGCATGCATGTCCCCGGCTTGGTGTCTGTGGTGTGTGGGTCGGCTCCAGAAAATGAGCCCTTGACCCACATGTGGTGTGTCCCACCTGAAATAGGCCTCGAAAGGCCGCCTCCCCAACTCAGATGTGGAGCGAGCTACCGGGGGAGGGTGGCTGCCACATACAAAGTATAGGCTTTACCGGGTAGGTGGCACCCGAAGCGTGGGGTCCGGTACCGGTTTCCAGGAGAAGAAGAACGAGCACCGCAGGGCATCTCGGAAAAAGAACAGCAGCGCGCAGGAGAAGCCGAGCAAGCGGAGGTGGCAGTCAGCGCCACGCCCACGCCCCAGACGACCATGAGCAAGATCAACAAGCGCCGCGAAACGGACGTCATGAAGCTGTGCGTGTCGCTCTGTGGCTTCTGCGCGTGTGTGTGGAGTGTTCTCTCCTGGTTGAAGCTGGCGTCTGTCCGGGGAAAAAAGCAGCAAAGGAGAAAGAAGAAAGAGCTCCGGGCAGTTGTGCACGCTATGACATCTGACTGGAAATGCTGCGCTCGCCTGGGGTTCCCTTGTGCGCAGGATGATGAGCGACTACGAAGTGCATCTCACGGACGAGACCAAAACCAGCGAGCTGGACGTCAAGTTCCACGGCCCAAAAGACAGTACGTGCTCCGCGTGCCGAGACCAGCGTGCTGGCACCGGGCTTTGCTGTGCATTATTCCCCAGGACGGCCAGCGATAGCATGGAGAACTGATGCCGTCGCTCGGCGTGAACCTTGGTATCTGATCCCATGAGCAGCTCCGTACGAAGGTGGCGCCTGGAAGATCCATGTGGCGCTGCCGAAGGATTATCCTTTCAAGTCCCCGTCCATTGGGTTCGTGAACCGCATCTTCCACCCGAACGTGGATGAAACGTACGTAGTTGCCTCTGCTATTCACGCAACTGGCATTTCTATCCGAGAACTTGTACTAACGTTGCATTTGCGTTGCATTGCGTCGCGTCGCGTCGCTTTGCTTGTGAACGCTATCCAGCTCGGGTTCCGTGTGTCTGGACGTGATCAACCAAACATGGAGCCCCATGTTTGAGCTCGTGAACATCTTTGAGGTGTTCATCCCGCAGCTTCTGCGCTACCCGAACGCCAGTGACCCACTCAACGGCGAAGCTGCCTCGCTCCTGATGAAGGATGCCGAGCTGTACAACAACAAAGTCAAAGGTGTGTTCGTATGTCTATTGCTCTTGATCCGAAGGCACGAAGCTGTTGCAACTGCAGACGCTAACAGAGACTCACGATCCACTGTGGGGGTTGAAACGGCTGGACCAGAATATGTGCGGAACTACGCGTCGCAGCCCATTGAAATGGGCGAAGAGGAGGACAGCGACGTGAGCGACATGAGTGACATCGAGTAGCTTCCGGTTCTCCAGTCTACTCCACTGGCAAGCCAGCTCCAAGACCCAAAACCCCGTGATCCACCGATACTAGACCGATCTGACCGACTGTGCGGCGTCCTGGAGTGCTTTTTGTCGCTCTTCCCCACTCGCACTGCTCCGTCTTTGCCTTGACACAGCTCTGCGTGCACGAACGGCGCCCTGATAGAGAGGATACTGAGCGATGCTACGGTCCACGAACCTGCTCACAGCCCCAGATCTACTGTCTTGACGTCGCTTGATGAATGTACACACCGTTCGCATTTACTTTGCTCATGTCGTTATGAAAGAATGCCAGCTCTTTGCTTTTAGAGTTCGCAATATCTCTTCAGATGTATCTACGGACTCTGCGACCAGCTTCACTTGGAGAGGAAGTTGGAGGCGTCGGCGTTCTTCTGGATGTAGTGCTTGTTCCGGCGAATACGGTCCCCCATGCTGTTTTCTCCGCTCAGATACGCCGTAGACCGCATCTCCCGCAGGAACTCGGGGTTATCGCTTGTCGCCTGCTGCTCGCGTTCGTCCAGCTCGTCTTTCTTTCTCGCCGCGCGCTTGGTGATGTACTCGTCTCGCTGCTTGGCGTCCTCCACCATCTGCGCTGCCAGACGCTTCTTCTCCTCGGCAGTTAGTGGACGACCGGCTTCTCCATGCGAAGACTTGGACAACTTCCGCCGACGCTCTTCCTCCTCTTGACGCTTCACCTCTCGCGCCTTGGCCAAGAACTTGGCATTCGGCCCGAGAGAAGTCTTGTCCACCTCCTTGGACTCCACTGCACCTGCAGTACTGATGAGTCCATACTTCCCTTCCGTGTCTAGAGGCTTGCGTCTCCCACTCTCACTCGCCTTCTCGTGACGTCGATCTTGCTCACCATCGCGGTTGTCGTCCACTGTCCGCTTGGTACGGTGACGATCCCGAGACGAACTTCGGCGCTTCTCACGGTCCTGATGCATCGGCATGTCGCCTCTCATCTGGCGGTGTTCACGGTCACGATCACGATCACGTCTACGTCTGCCCTCCGGACTACGAGAACGACGGCCCCGGTGGCGATCCACATGGTCACTTCTACTGTCACGTCTTGGTGGGGTCTTGCTGCGTCTGCCAGCGGGAGAATGCGCTGGGCAGCTTGCATGGCGTTTCGTCTCCGATACAAAAGTTCCACGCTTGCGTTCGCCACTGCGACTCCGTGCTTGATGATGACGACGGTGACGCTCGCAACGTCGACTTGACGAGCGACTGCGGCCTCTTGATGCGCTTCTGCTGCGACGACGGCCGTCCCGAGACGCTTCTCGACGGTTTACAGGGCTGCGATCACGTCGGGCCACGTCAGATCTCCCATGACGAGGATGACTGCGATCACGACTGCGACTCCGGCGTCTCTCGTCGTACGAAGCACAGGCTGGACTTGACGCCTTTTCCTTCAATTCTTCCGTTTCGCTAGGAGCACTGTCATCGCTGCTGTCACCGCGCTTGCGCTTCTTCTTGAGTCGACGCTTCTCTTCGCGCCGAGCGTGCTTGCGCTCCTTCTTGGCCTCCTTGCGGGCCTTCTTACGCGCCTTCTTGTCGTCACGCAGCTTGTCCACCTGGGCTTTGATCTTGTTCATCTTGACGGGGTTCTTCAGAACACTCTCACGCGCAGCCTTCTGCCGCATGCGGATGACCATCATAGGATCTTCATTCAGCCTGGAAAAGGCGTCGTTGGCTGGCAATGCCGTCTTGGACAACGCCAGAGAGCCGTATTTGGACGTGGTGCTCAGATCTGCGGTAGCTGCACCACCGGCGTCTTCCTCCTTGTACTCTTTCCCCAGCAGATACTCCTCTGTTGACTTTTCGCGCGCGGCGGAGGGCCCTTCGTACATCCAGTCCAGTCGCTCCTGGGCCGCCGCCTTGTTGCCCTGCGAGGCCTGCAGCTGCCGCAGCTCCTGCAGTTGGCGCTCCTCTTCAATGTTCTTGCGCAGCTCCTCCACCTTCTTCTCCTCGGCCGCGTGCTTCTGCTCGGCGATCCACACCTTCTCCACATTCTAGAGCGGGCAACCAGCCATTCAAGCACAGAGCAGCACGTCCACAACCACCCGGCGAGTGTGAGCATTTCGCGACAGACAAGCGCGGGAGCCGGCTCGTTGCGCGCAGGAGAAGCCCTCGCAGACGGTAGTGGGCAGTACGTACTCGCAGGTTGGCTGTGTGCCAGCTCTTCTTGGCCAGGAACGCCAGCGACATGGTGCTCGCTGCTCCTTCCTTCCCCCGCTCACGCGCTCCAGTTCTGAAAAGTCCGACCCGGCACCACGCACAATCGTACTTTAACGGAGCCAGACGGTGCCAATCGCCACCACTCGAAGAGACGCGGTACAAGTTACCTGTGACACAATCATTTCGCCTTCTTCGCTGCCAGTGCTAGGACAGCGCGGATCATGGAAGGACGCAAGCGAGATGCTGACGCTGGCGCTGGTGCCGGTGCTGGTGCTGGTGCCGGTGCTGTCGCCACGTTCGCTGGCCGACAGGTGCCGCTGGAGATGGGGACTGTGCGTGTCGGGGGCTCCGGCAGACCCGTGCCGGCGCTCTTCTCCGCCGCGGCCGTGAAGCCACCGCGGGCCTCGCCGGTCGCAGGTACACTCGCCTAGCGGCGCTTCTTCTGAGCCTCTTGCTGAGATCTAGCTCACCGTCGTGACACTGTTATTCGTGTGTGCGCAGCTCGGACGCCGCACGTGGCTCTGGAGGTGAGTGCAATATCCTGCTTGAGCCCGACTGCATTGGCGTGGCTGGATTGTCCTGAAGAATGCCGTCGTGTATCTGTTTCCTGATCCTCATCGCGCTACTTGGCGAAACAGCCAAACCCGCGAAGCCCCTTCTCGAGGAAGGTTGAGCTATCCAAGGTGAGTGTCTGGGTTCCAGCACCGCGTTGTGCTTGCGGTGAGTATTGATTGTGTGCGCCGTTCGACGGTCGATCGTCATTTTAGACTCTTGTGACGACGTCAGAGAGCACGCAAAAGTCACGGTTTCAAGTGAAGAAGACTACCGTGTCTCACACTCGTAGTGTGCGTTCCCCTCAAGCCCGTCAAACTCCAGCGCCAAGAGTAGCGCCAGCAGTGGCAGCGGCTGTGGCGGCGGCAACGGCGGCGGCAAAGTCAGCTGGGCGTCGTGTGCGGCCATCCGCTGGACAGAAGGAGCTTCACCGTTCAGAAGCGCAGGCACCCTCAGCTCCTATAGCCAAGATTGGCGTTGCTACTTCTGTGGCTTCTACTGATGCTTTTACAGCCGCTAAGAATGGTGGTGCTGATGGTCAGGCCAAAGAATCACGCTCAACAAAGGCGTCAGTGCCTCCAGCGCGATCTCAACCGGTAGAGAAGGTCCCAAAGCAACCTGCCAGCTCGAAGCCTTCAAGGCTGAGGCCAGATTCGGTACCAGAAGAACAGAAGGTCAACGTACCGTGTGAGGTAGAATCGAGCGTCAGCCCAGCAATCGAGTCACTCGTTCCAGACCAACCTGCAAAGGAGACACCGACACAAATCACCGCCGAGGAAAGCACAAGTACGCTCGTGGCATCTGTTTCCTCGATAGACCCATTCAGGAAATCCATTAGCGAGAGAGATCTCGCATTGTTCACTCGCCGACTGGATAAAGCACCAACATCGTCAGCACTGACCACGAACAACACCCAGGCTAGCTTTCACCAAGCCTCCCGGCCAGATTTGAAGCCTCCAATCGCTTTGGCGCCTTCTCCACCAAGCGGTCTGCAGGAGATCAAACCTGCTCTTCGGCTTAGCAAGCGGTCACTACCAGCGTCTACTCCAGTGGCTGAGAACACAGAGAATCAATCGAAGAGTGATGCCAGACCAGTAGGCCCATCCTGGAGGCAAGTGGACACCTCCATCAACCACATGTACGAGGATCCAGCCATCGACCTCGTGCAGATGCACTTGCTGCATAGCTCTAACTCTGTGAGCGCCCAGAAGAAGCGGAGGGTGGTAGAACGTGAGCGTGTGCTTGCTGCCGCATCGGACCTTCGCCAGCACCGAAGCGAGGCACAGCGACTCGAAGAGCAACGTCAGCAGCGGAAGGTGCAGCTCCAAGAGATGTCAGAGGCGATCCGACTACGCAACCAGAAGTTGGTGAAGCCTCAAACAGGCCGCACGACAAAAGGGAGCGTCAAAAAGCTCAAGACAGAGATCTCGGTCGCAGACTCTTCGTCTAGGCCTCAGAGAAAGCCCGCTGTACCGCGTTTGAGTGGCAAAAGGTCTGCCACGAATCACCCGAAAAGGAAAAAGAAGAAAAAGCAAGACTCGACGGATCATGCCGACGGATCCAAGTCAGGAGTAGGCGTCAGCGCGTCCATACTGCTGGGAAGTGCTTCCATTCCACACGACAGCGCAGAAGAGATAAAGCTCGAGCCTGGGAGTGAGGCTGAAAAGCCACGCGCTGAAGAACCCCGTGAGGAGGTTGTCGAGCTTTCCAGCAGTCTACAGGCACCGAAACACAAGTCCACGACGATTGCCAAACCTCTCAAGAAAAAGAAGCACAAGATCCAAGATCAGCAGCCCAAGGAGAACCTAGAGGCGATAAGGGCGAAGGAGGAGCGTCGTGCGTTAGCACGCGAGTACATAAAGTCCCAGAAACTCAACCGCAAGGTTTGGAGCGCGAAGCAAAAGGAGCAGTCGCTGATGGAGCAGGAAAGGCGTCAGCAGCAGCTGGAGGTGCGTTGCAAAAATCCCTGATACACGTCTGCCAGTACGTGATTTAACCGCATGTGGCTGGTGCTTGTGCTGTTTGAATGCAGATACTGGATGCGACCCGACTGAAGAAGTTGCGCCTGGCAAAACAGCGCCAAAAGGCTCGAGAGAAGCGTCTCGCTGACAACCTCAAACTGGCGAGTGAGGCAATGAAGGCGGATGGCTGCGCTGCGCCTGCTACAAATAGTGGGAAGATTACTGGTGATATGTTGGATTCGACGAGCAAGACTGGTGATGAGGTTTGGATTCACGACTATCGAACAGTGGGAAGTCTCGAGGATGATAATCGAGTGCTGATGGAAGAACCAGATGACGCAGAAAATGACCACGGACAATGCAATGTGATGGCTTCTGCCCCGTCTTCAAGAGATTCAGAAGTTGAAAAGAGGTATCCTCAGTCCCCAACGATGGGTCAAGACGGTAGTGATGCTGAACAGATGCAAAGATCAGCTGAGCTCGAAGAATTGGGTGGATCGTCGCGTTGGAGTCAACATGACGATGCAGCTAACCCAGCAGCGACTAGCCTCGAGAGCGCTCTGGACGTTCATTCGGCACTGGATGATGAACTTGAAGTCGATGCGGGTTCGAACAGCAGCAGCGTGGACTCTCAGCGTAGTGTAGAAGATTCACACAGCAACGCCGACGAAGAACACAGTTGTGTCGACGAAGGAGACGATAACTGCGATGATGATGAAGATTATGTTGGCGAGGGCCAGCTGAATGGGCACGAAGATGGATGGGACGAAGTCCTAAGTGACAATGAAAAGCTGTCCTTGAGTCGGCACTTGGATTCTGTACAGGACTGTGAGAGTGTCATAGCTAGCGTCGACAATGAGGATAGCTACATCCACGAAGAAGAGAGGGAGGAGGAGTACAAGAGCACCATGAGATCAATCACCAGGCGCAGATACTTGGATCAGCAATACGCAGCAATTGAAGCCGGCGAAGACATGGCGATAGTTCAAGATGATGACATGGACATTGATGTCCGCTCTATTGGTGTCCACGACATTCGCGTCGTCTGGCCCGTGGTGCATCAAGATGACACAGAGGAATGCATGTACGCATCCGAGTTCAATGTTGCATCGCAGTCGGTCTCGTCGGTGTCTTCGAGCTCTGTGTCATCGCCATCCCCTTCACCTTCAGTGCAGTCATGGACAGAAGGATCTACGCAACAAAGCGGCAATCGAATTCAAGTTGATCACGTCACAGAGTCATCCATGAAAGCCGCGTTTCACAAGGAAGTTTGCCGCGGTCTGGAAGGGCTTTCACCGCCTATTGGCGAACCCAAAACGACACCACGAGCTCGTGATAACTTTGCGCCAGACCTCCTTGGCGACACCAATGAGGAAGGCGAAGATAGTGGCTTGGATCGTGAACAAGCGCGGGAAGTGGTGCAAAGAACTCGTTACGCCACCACGGTGCATCCCATTCGGCAAGCTCAGAACAGCGAGCAAGCTAAACCCAACGATGGTCTGTTGCGTCTTCTACGAGAGACAGACGACTCACTAAGCGTGGTTGATCGAACGGCGAAGAGATTGTACAAGCAGCAGGTTGAGGAATTCGCACGTGCGAAGGATAAACAACACCAAGAGCAGTTGGAAGTGGAGGCACAGCACCAACTGAAGAAAGATGAAGCCCTGGAGGCTATTATCGACTCGCTGACAGGTAAGGAGGAAGACGGTGAGGATGAATTGAGCGATACGGAACAGGATGGCGATGCTCCCGAAGAAAAGGAGGGTGAAGCCGCGGAGCAGTACAAACGGCTGGAAGAAATTATGGCGGAAGTGGAGAAAGAGCGTGCTCGGGAAAAGGAAGAAGTTGACAGCTCCCTACCTGACGGTGCACCCTCCTTGAAAGCTGAACTGGACGAAGGGGAGACCAAACAGGAGCCCCCTCAACCGTTCCAGGATTTACAGAGCACTGGTCTAAACACACCAGCAGCTGTGATTTCAGCGTCACCAGCATTTTGGGATCAACTGGTGTCGGACTCCATCGACGCACAGCCTATTGAACTCCAAACTTCTGGTAGTTCTGGCGATCCTCCACGTGAACATGTGGATAGCCATGATTCCATAAGCGCTGCACGACTTGAGTATCATAATCGCCAGCAAAAGGCGTTGGTGGACATGCAGGACAGCCAACATAGGGGGTACTCGGCAAAGGCTCTCTCCGAGCAGTTATTGAAAGCTGTAGATTATCAAGAGCAGATCCACGAAGCGCACATTCGACGGTTGATCATGGAGCATACTACCTTGGAGAGGCGACTCGATGGCGGTTTGCACGACGTGGTGCAGCAGCTGGAGTTTGTTCGGGAGAGGGAAGAAGCGGAAATGAAGGAGAGAAGGGAGCAGGAATTGCAGCGGGCCAGTGTGCGTGAATGCAGCATTCAGACCGACACCTTAGCACGTTTTGACGCTGCTACCTCTGCGGTGTTGCACGTTGAAGCGTCCACTTCGCCGGACCCGATCGTTGTCGACGCAGCTGTGCAATACGACATGCCAGTGCACGAGACGAAGAGTCCAGGGACGCCATATGAGCCATGCGACGAGCTAGAAAGGGTAGCTGGCGATCCAAACGCGAGTGCTAGTGATGAAGAGGACGCTTACAGCGAGGAGGCCTTCGAAAACGAAAGTCAACTGCAACTTGATGCCCATGTCCAGAGTGGCCCGGGTTCCTCGGTTGTAGCGACTTCCGTCTCCGATGACCGAGCGTACAGCGAAGACACCAGTGAATACGAAAGTGACACACGTCAAACGCGCTCGGCAGATTCAGCGATTCCTGAGGAAGACGAAGGTGTCAACACCGAGGAAGTGAAAAGCGTGAGTGACGAGGAAAGCATCCAGGACGATGACGAACCGACAAGCGAGGTTGCTTCTGCGGTTGAAGATGAACAAGAAAGCGAGATGGATGGTGCTGGGGGCAGCGAAGTGGACGTTGGGGACGACATGTCGGTTTCAGTGAGATACGAAGACGATTTCGAGGCTTCCTCTCCTAAACTGAAGACGATGGCTGAGTCATTTGACTCCCAGGTAGTTGCCGAAGATGACGCGGAGGAGGAAATGGAGGAGGAGTTTGCACACAGTGAGGAAAGTGAAAGTGGTGTCGATGATATTCAAGAAGAGGACTTTGTCGAGGAGATCGAGCAAAGTCAGACCGGGGACGAAAAATGTGATGATCTAGCCGTCAACTACTCCGCAGAATTTGATGAGGCATCCGTGGCTGAAGCCAGTAGAGATGAGAGTGTGGAAATAGGAGCAGCAAAAGAACCAACTACTCCACAACCTACCCTGAACACTGCCACAAGGTTGGCAAGGGCTCGCGAGCAGAACCATGACGATGAAACGATGCCGATAGCAATACCACCAATTGGAACACTCTCAATTTATGGATTGGAGGGCACCCAAGATGTCGCGGAGGCATACATCGTCGATCTAGAGCGACGAAAGCAAACCGAAGAATCACTGCTCTCGCTCCGCTTGCAGGCAGTTGAGTACAAGTTCCGGCACGAAACGACCCTGATCGATAAGTCACTTGAGAATGTACTGTCGGACGACCAGAGGTCCGTCCACGACCTCCACATACGCAAAGAAGCACTCACAATGGCGTTCTTGGCGGAGAAAGCAAACATCGAAAGCTTAAAAGCTGCGTCCACAGCGCGGTATTACCAAGACCTCCATGCCTTCCGCTCTCTGGCGCTTGAGTGGCCCCCGACAGCGAATCATTCAACGATTGCTGGAAATTCAACCAGACAGCCAACTGGAGTTGTTTCCGTGACTGTGCCATCGCAAAGCCCGCTGGTTTCTGAGGCGGTTGTGCTGCCGCAGGACACAGATAAGGAAGTAGGTCAGTCGGACGAAGAATACGCCGATGAGTTCGAGTCTGGCCGTGAAAGTGGCAGTGGGATTGTTGATGTCGGATCGTCAGCTCGCGATAAGAATAACGCAGCAGTGTTTTCAGATACGTCTGCTGTGTCGGATCATGCTGACGTCCACGAAAGCGACTCGGGTGTAGAGGAGTATCTAGAAGAGGTCGAGGAAGTCGAGGAAGTCGAGGAAGTCGAGGAAGTCGAGGAGGTCGACGAGATCGAAGCGGATATTGGGCAAAGCAATGACCAGGAAGGTGAAGGTGCCGAAAATGTTCCTGAGGGTCTGGGTAGTGTCGAAGCAGTGGAAGATCAGTATGAAGACGAGTTCGCCTCGATGAGTGAGTCTGCCTCAGTCGTGGAAAGCGCTGAGGCTATCGACACAGATATCATCGAAAGCAACGACGATGCTGTCTCAAGCAAGGGTGGGAGTATGGGAGACGGCAGTGATTACGAGGACGAGTTTGACTCAATCAGCGAGAGTGTATCAAAGGGTGAGAATGTCCGAAACGCTGCAGAGCAACACGAGGAAGAAATCGAGGACGAAGCTGAAGTGGAGGAGTTGGGCCGCGTGCAAGAGGAAGACAGCATCGGAGAGGAAAAGGCAAGTTCCAGCGTTGTCGACGACGTCTCAGAAGATCCTGGGGTAATGCATGACGGGTCAGGGTCGCACGTTAGCGAAGGTGAAGTGCAGGGAGATGATGCTGCTGCTTCAGAGGGGGACCAGCAGTATTCGGATGACGACTTTAAGAGCAGCCAACTGGAAGAGAGTGCGCCTGGGGAGATGGATGGTCAACATGAAGCTCTGGGAGACGAGTCGGCAGCAGCAGTAGTGGGCCAGTCCAGCTCCGAGGATTCGTCGACAACGAAGCTTCTAATCACTGAGATGGCAACACTGCAAGCATGTTTGCCTGAAACTCCCACCAACCAGACACGCACTGAAGAACCCACCCCAGAAGACAGTAAATTGGCGAGGAAGAAGATCAAAGCTGTTGAACTTCTGCAGGCGAAGACGCGCCTCCTGCAACAGCAGAAAGGGGCATTCCGTCGCGAAGAAGAGAAACGACAGGTGGATATCATTGCAAAGCTGGCGCTGGGACTGAATGTTGAGGAAGAGCTGTGCAGTGCTAAAGCCGAGATTGCAAAGCAGCTAGCAAGTGAATTCGATGAGTTGCAGCAAACTTACCCGATGCTCAAAGCCGCAAGCATCAAATGTCCAGTTCCAGTATCCGCTGTGCCCAAGGAAAACCCAAACATATTACCAAGTCCTGTAGGACACAACAGCAAAGGCGCTAAATCCCCCGTACCATCGGCAAATGTTCAGAGTGAAGAGGTCGCTTACGAAGACAAGTTCGCTGCTGAGGATGATGGAGATGAATATGAAGCGGAATCATTTGAGGGAGAGGACAACGAGGTTCATAACGACAATGGCCCTGAGTCGAGCGCGCGGATATCGCAGATTGTGAGCAGTGGTGATGATCAGAACGAGGAAGAGCCTTCGGTAGAAGAGGAGGAGGTTGAAGATTTGGAGCAAGATGATGAGGTTACGTCGGATGTTCACAGTGATCTACCTGGGGACGAGGAGTACGAAACGATTCCCGACAATGCTATTGATGACGAAGAGGGCGCTGAGGCAGATCATCATGCAAACGCGGATGTCGATGCTATCGATGAAAGTGTGGGGTACAGCAACGACTACGAAGACGCGTCATTCGATGAAGCTCCATCAGCTGCGTCGATCCCATCAGATACGGGTGCAGAAAACGGGGAGTCGTCGCGAGTGCAAGAAGCAACTCCCGTTGCCACTGCGACTAGCGCCGATGAAGTTGATGATGCTCCGAGTGTTGGTGATGATAGCAGTGAGGAAGAAGACGGATACTCCGATGAAGATTTTGATAGCACATCCAACTCGGGCTTCCAGAACATACCTGTAATGTCACAACTAGAGAACGAGGCTGAAACTCGGGTGCACCACGAAGTGACAACCGTGGCAAACACTGCGGATGACGAAAGCGTCAGTGTTCATGAGGAGACGCTGACTGAAGCAGTAGCAAGCGTGGGCATGCAGCTTGCAGTAGAAGAACAATCAACCCTGGATTCAGCCTCCAAGTCGAACGGTGATAAAGTCCAGCAGCTATGCGCAGAGGTTGACGCTACCGAAGGTGGACTTTTGGCCGAGTCCGTGTCGGTATCTCTCTCACGGGATGAAGATGAGTTACTGACAAAAAGTATCGAAGAGCGAAACGCTCGCCTCGAGCAGCTCAAGCAGCAGATTTTGGACCGGAGGAATGAACTGGTTGCCGTGCAAAAACAAATGCGCATTGAGCAACGCAAAAAACAGCTATCAGCGGAGGAGGCGAAGCTGTGGGACGAGATGGAGGGCGTGGAAAAGGCGCTTCGTGCTGACGTGGCGGCACTGGAGTTGTCCAAGCAGCGCAACCGACTGGAAGCAATGCACCTTGAAGGCAGAAAGCGCCAGCATGCCATTGTCGCCCAGAGAAAGGAGGAACAACCAGTCGATCTGTTATTTGACTTTGATTACGTCGAAGACGCCGAGCTGGCTGTGGGGCACACGAGGTTAGCTATCGACAGGCTTGATGCTCGTCCCAGACTGAGGAATCCAGCGTCGGAGTTCGATTTGCTCGAAGATTTTATCTACGTCGAAACGGCTGAGCCCGTGGACGTTGAGAAGTTTCTTTCATTCGATGTGGAACAGTTAGAGGCAGACACCAGTGGTGCTCAGGGAGCACTCAACAATGATCTTCAGGGGGTAAAAGAGGTCACTGCAATGGAAACGAGAGAAGTCAATTGCTCTATTGGTGGGGGAGCGGGGACTGGCACTGCCATAGCTGATACCGACACCGACAAGGAGATGAAAACAGAGTGCAAGCATGATGCTGCCGATGAAGACATAGTGAGATGTGGTGGTGATGGTGAAGACAAGGTTTCTGCCACGAAAGCGACGTGCTCAACTGATTATCTTGGAGATGACTGGACGGAATCCGTGGCAGAGTGCACACGAACCGAGAATGGCGATGGCATAACTTCGGAGCTAGAACATGAGCAAACATCTGGTTCTCTGGAGGATGACTCGCTTCTGTTGAGCGTTGAGGAGGAGCAGATTCCAGCGCAATCTGCCCCAGACCCTTGGGATCTTCTAACCGACTTTGACTATGTGGAAGCCACACAGCCACCCGAGCCAATGGAGCGTGCGAACACGGATCTGCTTGCCAGCTTTGAGTACGTCGAGATCGCAGAAGATATCGAGCGATCTGCTGCGGTTGACGTGGGCATCAATAAACCAACAATACATGATGCAGTCCGGAATGATAACGATGGCGAAGAGGAATACGCGTCCAAACTATTAGAGCCAGAAGAACTGGAGCAAGAAGAGGTGGGGGAGGATCTGGCAGCATCGGATAAGTCTATTGACCTTGATCCGACCCAAGAATCCCTGGATGCCGTAAATATCGATTGTGTGGACTTTACTGCGTCTCAAGTATCCTCGACCAGCGATACAGAGACCGATGCTGTGAAGGAGACCCTGCCAAGTGGCAGCAACGAGGAAGCTGCAGGCGATCCAGTCGCCGCTCAACAAGCTCTTGGTTGCGATGAAGATCCGGATGCAAACCCAGCAATCCGCGAAACACACGTGGGATGTGATCGCCAAAAGACTACGAGCGATACAGAAGTAGAGCGTGCAGAACGAGTGACTGCTTTACTATTCGCTGACATTTTACAAACGCTCGAAACAGGTAGGCCGTGCTATTGCTCAGAGCTGTCAACGAAGAGGAAGTCCAACTGACGTTGCGTTGTTTTCGCATGCTTACAGATGTGCTGAACCACCGGAAAAGTATAATCGTTTCAGCGAGTTCCCAGGGGTTACTTGGAGCAGACACCACTGAACATCCAACACCTCCAATTGAGGTACACACTTTTTCCAAAGACATGCCACCGCCACCAACCCACGAAGATCAAGGTCTAGGAGTCTTGGCCAGTGGGTCGCCAGCAAAAAGCACCCCTTTAGATGACATGACCGCTTTTGGCAGGATGGTATCAAGTCCTGGCACCCTCAATATCGATTCCACTATAGATGGGATCGTCGACGAAGCTGAATACTCACCAAATGGGAACGACAACGAGATGGGTGGTCCAGAAACCACCGAGCCAACCGATCAAGTACCAGATCGAGACTTCGGAAATGAACGCAGAACTGGGATCGAAGCGAGCGATTTTCAAACTATTTCTGACGACGAGAGGGATGCATCTGAAGTGAGTGAAGAAGACTGCGCTCCGTCCACCGACGCCGTCCCAAGCGAAGAAAGAGGCGAGTACCAAGCTCACAAGCTGGCAGATGATGCTCGAGACGATATTCCCGGGTCTGAAGTCATTTTGAAAAGCGAGCGAGTGGCTGACAGAATGTTTGCGGCAATCTGCGACGAGATCATCACTTCGGAAGTGCGTCTTTGGTGTCTGCAGCGCAGCAAAGAACCTGCGTTGGGCAAGCTTTACCAGAAACGCCCAGCAGTCGACGTTAGTCTACCTTCCAACCTGTCAACACCGGCAGTGAAACAGATTGAGTCACCACAGAGACATGACTGCGGGATCGAACCACTGCACTCGGACGACCGATTGGCGCAACGAATTGCCGGCCAGCTTGAGATCGCCAATGAACAGGTACGGTTGACTGGGTCCTTGGACCTGTGTCAGTATTTGCAATTATCTGATTTGTATGCACTCTCTGACCGTATCGGTGCCTTTTAGGTTCGACTTCCTGAGTTCAACTGCTTTATCAGCGAAGAAGACACTAGCAGTTCGCAGACTGCCCGCGTGCTCTACGACACCATCGACGAGCTGGCGCGTGACTGTTTCCATGCCATTCGACAGTCAACACCCGGGGTCCAAAGCGAACATGACTCGCTCGCGATCATTCGACAACACGTTCTGACTGAAACACGCGAGCTACTTGCGATTCGAGGCCATGCACAGGACGAACTTGAACGACAGACACAGCTGTTCTCAGACGAACTTGGCGACGCAACCGGCGTCACCAATGATCTGTTGCTGATGCACCACTGTGTGTCAGCTGATATAGCCAGCTTGGTCGCCAAGGCGCACACACAACTCACGAGGACGGCTGATTCTTTCGCCCCCGCACCGCAAACTCGAGCACGCACCCCCACGACGTCGCGCGTCAAGAAGAAGTCTCTCCTGATGTCGCTGCAGACGCAGCAGGAACACGAGCTGCAGCAACGCGTCACCACTATGATCCTCGACGACTTGCTGCGGAGTGCTATGGCTGAAACAACGACGTGAAGCGGCACTCAACCCCGAACACGCACGCGCAAGTTGTAGAGGGGCCATATCCATCTTTCGTCAGCAGGTTCGTCAACCCGGCTTTTCAGAGCTCAACCCCAGAAACGACAAATGTAGAGGAGAAATATGCAGCAAGTGAGCTGTCAAAAGAGGCCAATGTGTGAGTGTCGTATCCCAGGACAAGCTCAAACCATCACATACGCCGCGTTCACCATGCAACACGTTGAAGTTTAGACCTGTGTATCAACCCATTTGAGCCGGACAATTTTCACCAATCAGCAGCCATTTTCGTCTTATGATCCAATCGCCACACCCCATTCTCCGGCCCGTTCAAAACCCGCCAAACCACTCACTTTGACCAGGTAAATGCCGATCATGAATGCATTGCTACCCCTGGCTGCGCCCGGGTATCTGTGGACACTGACGCGCTGTGTCGCGCTGTAGGCACTGACTGCAACACCATGAGTTCTCCCACCGTGGTGACGGAGCTTCTGGCGTGGCTGAAGTCTAAGGGCGCTGCCGACAGCCTCCTGGACGTCCGTCACTTGGGCCGACTCGAAGGCCACGGTGTGTTCGCCAAGCAGGAGCTCCCGCGCGGCCAGATCACGCTGGAGGTGCCATTCAAGCTCACCATGAATGTCGAGTCGGCAGCGCAGTCCGACCTGGCTCCAGTACTGCTCAAATACCCAGAATTCCCGCCCGACGAGCTGCTAGCACTGCATCTTATGCACGAACGCAGCAAAGGCGCTGCCTCCTTCTTCGCGCCCTTCATCGCGTCCTTGCCACGAGAGTTCGACTTGCCAGTCTATTGGAGCGACGAAGAGCTGGACCAACTCAAGAGCACTAATGTGCTGCTGTTGACCCAAATGATGAAGCGCCAACTCGCGCGCGACTTGGAGAACATCCACGAACCGGTGGCCGAGCAGTTCCCGGAGATCTTCTCGGCACTGCCCAAGCTTACAATGGTGGACTACATATGGGCCATGAGTGTGATCTGGAGCCGTGCATTTGGAGCCACCAAGGACGGAAAGTACATGCACGTGCTGTGTCCGGCGCTGGACATGTTCAACCATGACGTGAAGCTACGCAACCCGCTGGATGACTTTGTCGCGTACGACGAAGACAAGCAAGCCATGACGCACCGCGTGCCTGTCGACGCGGCGGCGGGAGAGCCATTGCACATCAGCTATGGACAGTACTCGAACGCCAAGTTGCTGTATTCGTACGGGTTCGTGGCGAAGGGCAACAACATCAAGGCTCTGGACTTCTGGATGAAGATCCCGCCGACCGATCCGTATCTGAAGCTCAAGCAGACGGTGTTAGACTCGCACGAACTCACACGTGAGCAAGCGTACGACTTTAAGGGCACACTGTTCGAAAACGACGTGGACGAGCGCTTGCTGGCCACCCTGCGCGTCATCCTCATGAGCGAACAGGAGATCCGCGAGTACAAGAAGGTGAGACGGAGGTGATCCCGCCGTGATTCACTATCGTTTATCGACACCAGCTCTGACTCTTTGCCGGTGTATCTGCTGCAGGCGTTTGGGTCGGCCATTCTGAGCGTGCGCAACGAGATGGCTGTGTACGAGAACCTGCAGAGCACCTGCCGGCGGAAGCTGGCGAATTACCCCACCACGTACGCCCCTGATCTCTCCTTTCTCAAGCTTTTATCCCTTCGTTTGCAGCCGATGGCACGTGCCTTGTGTTGGTTCTAACGCTGTGCCTGTTTTCAGTATCGAGGCTGACGAAGCGCTGCTGGCGGAGACAAAGGCTGAGACGAACCCGCGGCTGACGTTTGCGGTGCAAGTGCGGCTGGAGGACAAGCAGGTGCTCGCTGGCGTGATTGACACGCTAGAGCAGTGGAAGCTCGCGCTGCAGTCAAACCCGGAGCAGTACCCGCCCAGCACCACGCGGCCGCGCAATGTGCAGTAAAGCATGCCAATTCTAAGCTCAACTTACGGCGGCCTGGCGACGACGTGAACGTGCAGAAGAACATGAAGTGTTTATCGCAGGCTTTCTATTCGAGTGACCATCTTGCCTTGCATGAAAAGCTTCCTTTGCTTCGCTTCAAGACGCCCACGAAGTCGCGTTTGTTTCTTAAATGACAATGCCACTAGCTTGTCTGTTTGCGTCGGTGTAGGAAAGGCACCCACCCATCGCCAACGTGACTGCTGCTTAAAGTAGATGGATTAGTTGGCGAGCTGGCGGGTCAGCAGCTGGCGCAGGATGCTGGGCGTGAAGAGCGGTAGACGCGCCGCCACCTCCTTCTTCGAGAGGTACTTGGCACCGCCAATGTGGCCGCGACACGAGGGCGCACCGCACCGGCAGTCGAACTTCTCGTCCATATCCCATTCGCTCGTGGTGTAGTCGAAGGACAGGTGTTCGCCCTCAGCGATGCTGCGCGTGGCCACAAAGGCCACTTCAGCCGAGTTCTCGCTCACGACGACCCTTGTGCTGGGCTCGCAGCCGTGGTTCACGAACTCCAGGCCACCGCTGAACTCCAGGTGCTTCTCGGGCGTGAGCTGGACTGTGAACCGCGTCGGTTCTGAATGCTGCATCAACAAACACGGCTGTTAGTCTAGGCTACGAGCGAAGCCAGTCGGAGTCTAAATCGTCCTCCGTATCTGAGCCGCCACGGTGCTGGAGCGTAATGAGACGTACCAGGGTGCCGGGAGCCGTGCCGATGACCTCGTCCTTCTTAAAGTCTCGCGCCGCCACCGCGGAGCGCCAGTGCGCATTCCTAAGGTATCGAAAGGCCACACGCACGTACGGTATTGGGGATGCGACCGTCACGTCACGTCGGACGCGCCAACACGCACAACCAGGTGACACACAACACGCGAGAGAAGACGTAGGTCAGCTCTTCTTCTGATACGACTGCATCATAAAGCGAGCGGCGAACACGTGCGCGACGTACAGCTGGTCGATGAGGAAGCGGCCGTCAGAGCCCGAGGGCACGTAGCGCGTGGCGCCCTGCACGGTGGCCTCGTGCGCGTGCGCGCTATTGAGCTGTGCCTTCACCGGGGTGCGACTCGCGAAATGGCGACGGCCCGCGGCGGCCCAGAAGCGCGACGTCAGCTTGCTGCTCCGAGTCAGCATCTTCGAGAAGTCTCCTGCTTTTACTTCTGCTGCTGCTGCTGCTGCGAAATCGATTGTGGCGAGAGATCCGTGGAGAAACAAGAGCTGAGCCCCATGCTCCTTGCGGGCAACTGGCCTTTGCCAGCAGGCTCGAGCCTCGAGGTCTGGCCGGCTCGCATCCCATGACGATGACGCCGTTGCGTTTTCTCTGCATACCACTCCACCGCTCCAACTTCAGCTTACGAGACACTTAAGTGGCGTTACTGGGTACTTAGCGACGTGTAAGCTGAACCGCAGAGTCGACGTTTCAGTATGGATCCGTAACGGACGATACTTAGCGAGGGAAGTCGGGCAGGTACGAAAGTAGATTGTGTGCGGCGAACTTGAACTATGGGTTGCAGTTGGTCGACATGTTTGGCCAATGTCTTGGAGCATGCACGAAGGCTGCAGCTCCGACTGCGGGCGAGGATCTTTCCCGGCTCGACGCGTGGCTTTGCTAATTCGCTGCTTGCACCCGTACTTCCCACCCTCTTGATGGGTCGGCGCCCTTGACGTCTTCAGGATCGCGCTTACTGGGCCGCAGGCCGTCGAGCTCCCTACTGGTCTCGCCGAAACTCCGCGAATCTGACTGTCTTGATGGCTAGCTATTTGGGGTGACATCGTGCGATGCCGCACGGGCTTACACCGCAAAAGCCCTGAGATTCGTGACCACTCACTTAGAGGATGACGTCAATGTGTCGACAGAGGAGCGAGATCCCATGGAGCACTCAGCGAAACGCCACGTGTATGCCCAACAATGCCTCCAAGTCTCGCTCGGGCGGCAAGCCAGACAGCGCTTCCGAAACAAGGATACACGCGCGTAGTTCCGCCGGTCCTACATCCTAGAGTGCTTGCCGCAATGCACGGCCAAGCCACGGAGGCGCGAGCTTCTGGCTTGACAACCACGGCACCTTTTCTGCTTGGCTTTCGCGGTTGAAGCTCACTTGGCGCATCGGGGAGGAGGAAGAGACGTTGCGACCCGACACTTCGCGCTCATCGAGCCGGGCAAGTGCGCGCATGAGATGGCGGCGTCACACTCGGTGTTAGGATGCTCAGTCTCGCTGACCGATGCGTACGAACACGTTTTGGCAGTAAACGCTACTTTGGGCCTCATGTTCTGTCAGAAGTGGTCTGGGACTCTTCTGCATGGACGGAAGTGGCACCGGGCACTTCTCCCCGATCACATCCGGCACAAGCGAGCAGCGAAGATGGCGATGGCGTCGCTCAAGTCGTGCTCGCTGGAGGAGCTGAAGAAGGAGCCGTGGCGTCTGCAGATCCAGGCGGAGAATACGGCTGAGCAGTTGCGCAGCCTCGTGCTCAAGAACTATCACGTCTTCATCCAGAGCAACCAGTGCGCCAACATCGTCAAGGACGACGTGAGTTTGCCGTGGGTGCCCCCGTGCGTATCGCGCGGCTGCAGGCATTCTGCACTAACGCGAGCGACCCTTCTTGCGTGTGTGTGCACTCCTGAAGCTAGCCGAACTGAAGGAAGAGACGAAGCGCATTGAGGACAGCATCCCGGAGTTGCAGGAGTACTGCGCCTCCTTCCAAAAGGAGGTGGCAAGCGTAGTTTCCAAGCATGGCGACATCCAGTTCGTCTTGGAGCACTACCTGCAGGTAAGCCACGTGATCCCCATCCATGTTGCCATCTACGCACCATACACACGATAGGGCGACTACTTACGCGGTGTGGGTTGGTATGGTTACCGGACGCCGCAGTTGACAGAGCTGCTGGAGATTCCGCAGCTATTGGAGGCATGCATCCACAACGAGCTCTTTGACTCGGCGCTAGACGTGATTCAGTTCGCGAACGAGACATTCCAGGGCGACACAAGCGCAGGTGCCGCGCCGCCCAACGTCGTCATTGAGTGTCTAGTGCGCGAGGTGGCGCAGATGGCCAGTCTGATGCGCGAGAAGCTGCTGCAGAAGCTGCGTGAAGACCTGCAACTGGCACTTTGCGTGCGTATTGTGAGTTATCTGCGGCGCCTGGACGCATTGGTTGGTCAAAGCGTGGTGAACAGTACTGCCGTGGGCTCGGCGGAGTACGAGAAGCAGCTGAAGGAGGAGTTCCTGGCCTGTCGGAACGTCTGGCTGTCGTCGTTGAGTCGAGGCATCTCGACCTCGGACCCGTATCAATACGTAAGTGGTCTTCTGCTGGAGAACAACGTGTGGATCCACACGGCGTGCAGTGTGGGGAAGACGAGCTACGCTGACGTTCTGACGCTTTGGCGTGGCTGCGTGCTGCAGATTGTGCAAATTATCGACATTAAGCGGACGAGCTGGTTCGACATGATCACTCAGTACTCGGCGATCTTTGGTAGCGAGGTCCGTGACGTGTGCAAGTGTTTTTTTGTCTGACTTGCAGTTCTCATCGCCGCATTCTGACGCGCTCTATCGCTGCGTGGTTGCTGTCTGCGCGTCGTGCAGAATGTTGACGGGAAGGTGGACCCGCCCTTGTGTCGCTGGGCCACCACCACCGTAGGCAATTTCATCCACATCCTCATGAAGTACGTGATACTGGCAGACACGCTTGTCCCGACTGGTTGGAGGATAGTGTGTTGACGCCCCTGCTTGTTATACTGCCATCGCTCAGACAACTGCCCAAAATCGACGACTTCAGCTCCATCGCGACGATCCTGGAGCAGAGTTTGTTCTTCGGTGGTTCACTCGGACGTGTGGGTGTCGACTTCCGCGCCGTGCTTGTGGTGTACTTCGAGGACCACGTACTGGACCTGATGACGGAGCAGTGGCGTGCGGCCTGCCTCGAGTTCCAGGAGAACTTGAAGGCGCACGCACTGTCAGCCCCAGGTAGTTCGTCCTTCTCGGCATCTTCGAAGACGCCCATCGTGATCGCGTCCTACCGCTCGGCCTCAGGATTTAAAGATGACGCCTCCGCTTTGCCTTTCGTGTCGCGAACGTCACCCAGTGCTGCTACTGACAGCGAAGACTACTCGCCGCCACGATGCCTCATGTCGTTCCCACTACTGGCCGAATTCACCAACGCACTGCTGGCGTCACTGAATGAATTGCGGCTCTGCACCATCGCGTCGCTGCAGAACCGGTTGAGCAAGAAGTTCCAGAGCGCCATCGGCACCATGCTGCTCACCATCGCTGACTTTGTGGAGGAGAATGAACTCGTCCTACACGCAGACGGCGCCAGCAACGGCGACACTCGGAGTTCAGCCAAGACTACTAAAGCAACGGCACTCACAGACTCTATCCGCGATATGAATGAGGTAACGCTCACTGCCATTGGGCGTGGAGAACTGCATGCGAACTGTGTTCCAGTCACGTATTGACCCTCTGATGTTGTGGTGAACAGATCATTCGCGCTGAGCTCGTGCCTTACCTGATCAAATGTTTCCATCGCCTCTTCCCGGTGACCACACCCACGACTCGCGGTGCTGCAGCCGCCATAAACGCCGAGGTTTCGAGCTTTGACGACATTATGCGCGAAGCTGGACTGTTGGTTGCGGACCCTGGCTCGGACGTGGAAGTCGAGGGGAGCATTGTTTCCAAGAGGGCAGGCGAGTCTCCTGCTGTCGACGCTCCCAACGACTCTGCAGAGTAGACCCAGACAGCGACATGCACACACTGGCAACGGAACGGAAGTAGTTTTGGCTCCTTCTATCTCGGTAACGGGAAAACTGGTGGTGGACAAAGTGGAAAACGCTCGACTCGACCTTCAACCTGCAGCACAGTAAAGAGCTGCTTGTGGCTGTTCATCCCCAATAAAAGTACGTGCCATGTGCTAAGAAGACTCCGTTGCGAAGCGGAGACGCAGGCCGTCGTAGGCCATCTCGACGGTCAGTCCCTCGTCCTGGCCCAGTTGTTTGACCATCTCGCTGTGCGTGTCGTAGTTGAAGTCGTGGCTCATGCCCGTGAGCAGTGTGCGCTTGGGGCGGATGACTGCTACCTCCTTCAGCACGCGTGTAAGGTTCATGTGCGTGTTGTGGTACTTGGTGCGGAACAACGCGTCGATGAGCAGCACGTCGATCTGCGGCTTGTCCACGTCTGTGAGGAAGGCGCGCGTGGTCTCCGGGATCTCACTCACGTCCGAGATGTACACGAACCGTGCACCGACCTCCTGGCCGAATTCAAAGCCGAAGGACGTGTAGCCCGCCCCATGTATCACCGGGAACGGCAGGATTTGCATCCCACAGGCATCAAAGGGTGCCCACGCATCGAACACCTCCAGCTTCACCTTGGCTGTCCAGCGGAACGTCTTTTGCGTCAGTACTGCGGCTGCTGCAGCTTCCGAGTGTGTTGATGCGGAGGGAGCTGCAGGTGGAGTCAGCGCGTCTAGCACCGCCACGGCCTGGCCGTTCTTCTCTTCGGCTTTCTCCAAGAGGTACGGGAACTTGTCGCGCACTTGGCTGCCTGTGAAGGCGCTGCAGTGCACTTTGAGATCTGCCGTGGGGATCTTGCGCACCTCTTTGGTGGCCGGGTCCACCACCTCGCCGAACGGCTGCACCTCACGCAGGTCATCCATGCCCAGGCAGGCATCGGCATGGCCGTGTGTGAGCACTACAGAATGCACGGAGGACACGCCAAGCTCCGGGAACAGCCGCAGTGCCGCCTCGCGGAAGGTCTTGCCGCAGTCCACGAGCACATTGGTCTCCTCGCGCAGGTTGCGCACCAACAGACACGGGTTCAGACGGCGGTTCTTGGACGCCAGGTTCGCATGCGCCTCTGAGCACACGGCGCAGTCGTTGCGCGTCAGCAGGCAGCGCAGCGACGGCACGGACGTCGACGGCCCGCAGCCCAGCACAACCACCTCCATCTTGGTTCTCTGCGCTCTTCTTTGCAGATGGAGGAGTGCAAGACGGAGGCGCAACAGGTGGTGACAGCAATACGCACAATGACACCAGTCGACCGTCAGCAAATTTGTGACGCTAGTTGATTCTATCTCTGAACCCACTCGTGGGATCAGTCTCCCTTCTAGCATGTTCCTTGCATTCAGCATACATCGTCCAGCCTGCACTCGCCTCGATGTATTCCAACGTTGCCATGAGATGACAGAGCAAGGTTTCAAGCGCAGGAGTGTTCCCCATCTACAAGCAGTCGGGGGCACTCGGGATCCGCTCGGCCAGCACGGACAGGCGCAAGCTCGGCGACAAGGCCTATTTCTTGTGCCCGCGTGGGCACCACTTCGCCAGCAGTATGGGGGCCGTTGCGGCTAACAGTAGCCCGTGCA
>JAADYK010000182.1:0-30738 GCA_023338225.1 Halophytophthora batemanensis
GCCAGGGCCAGCTTGGTGTGGTGATTGTTGTGCTCAACCTCGTGCGTTTGCTGCTGTGCTCCAGGTATCATATCCGCTGCCTTCGGTGGACTCCTTGGCTGGATGGTTGACTTTGAAAGCATCGAGGATGCTATTGGTACGCCTATGTCTAATCGTATTTGCCTCACGAAGCGGAAGCGCCAGGTATGCTGATCTTTCTGCATGGCACTTGCTGTGTCGCCCCTGGACAGTACTCCTGGCGTTCTTGGGGGTTTTGATCGGCTACGGCGTGGCTATCACGCCCCTGGCGACCGTCGACAGTTCTGTGGCCACCATCTTCGTCTGCTTTGCCGAGGTACACTACGATTTCCACGCGTGTCTCGAACGAATTCGTTGGACGCTGCACGCAAGTACTGATAGTTATGACTGTGTGCGACTGATTGTGAGCGTTGTAGGACCCGGCGGCGCTGAAGAACGGCCACCCGGAGCTATATGAGCCGCTGGTGGACGGCTGGCGCAACATGTACCCGGAGATGATGACGAAGTCGGGCTACTGTACCGCGTAGAGCTCTCCACTGCACGCGAAAAGCACCTGGCTGCTGGTGTGAACCTGACCGAGCCTTCCGTTTCTGGATCGGAAGTGTACCCATGTTGCAGAGGCCGGCTCACTCTCGATTCGGACAGCACGACGCAACCGCGCTTTGCATATGCATTTCCCAAAACATATATACTCTTGCAACCAAAACTAGATACTCAAGAACAGATATTCGCATCAAAAGATAAAGGTATTGGGTTTCCTGAGGATAACTTCACTCCCGTCTATTTCCGGCAGACCGGGCTTTGTGACATGTTGAGTGATAAGTCTGTGTCGTTAGCCAGCGGCGGTTGCAAGAAAAGAAGAGGAAAGAGAATACCGCAGCACCCATTTCCGCCAGACATACCCGGAAATACTTGACGACAAGCAGAGCCCGACACATGAGGCAAGTTCGGCCCGCACTGCTACTGCTGCTGCTGGTTGTCGTGGTGCCGCTCGCCACCACAGGCGCGCTGCTCTTCCGTGTGGCGGTGGGGCACAGCGATCTGCGGCGCTTGGCAGGCGCCTCCAGCTCCAGCAGCAGCTCCGGGAGCGTCGGAGATGGCGAAGACACGGACATGGCCTTCGAGGTCTTCCGCTATATCAGTATCGTGGTGCTTATCGTCATGTCTTCCATCGCGTCGGGGCTCACCCTGGGCCTTATGTCGCTGGACAAAGTGGGGCTGGACGTGGTGATCCGCGCCGGCTCACGGGAAGGAGCCTCGACCGAGGAGAGCAACAAGGCGCACTGCGCCAAACGCATCTTGCCCATGCGCGACGACAGCAATCTGCTGCTCACGACGCTGGTGCTCACTAATGTGGCTGTGAACAGTCTGCTGTCCATTCTGATGGCGGATCTCACTAGCGGACTGGTGGGTTTCATTGTGTCTACGCTCACCATCGTGATCTTTGGCGAGATTGTCCCGCAGGCGCTCTGTTCTCGCTACGCACTGGCGATTGGCTCAGCATTTATCCCGCTGGTGCGTGTGCTGCGCTTCGTGCTATTCCCGTTCACGAAACCTGTGAGTCTGGCTCTGGACTACACGCTAGGCGAAGACATGGGCACCATCTTCTCCAAGCGGGAGCTGCAGAAGTTGCTGGAGATCCACGTCAAGCAAAAGATCATGCACCCGGACGAAGGGCACATCGTGCGTGGTGCCATGGGTTACAAGAGCAAAAAGGTCAGCGACATTATGATCCCGGCCAAGCAGCTCTTCTCGCTGCCCGCCAGCGCCACGCTGAATATCGAGGCCCTCAAAACGATTTACAACAGCGGTTTTAGCCGCGTACCTGTCTGGGGAAAAGACCCGAACGACGTGGTGGGTATCATCTTCGTCAAAGACCTCGTGTACGTGGACCCGAAACAAGACGTACCGGTCGCCGACTTTGCGCGCGTTTTCGCGTCTGCTGCGCACCGCATTTGGCTCGACGCGAAGCTTGGAGAAGTGCTCAGCGTCTTCAAGATGGGCAGCACGCACATGGCTCTCGTCTACGACGTCAACAACACCGGACCCGTGCGTTCTCTCTGACTCCTTGGCGTATCGGTAGCTGGGTGTATCGCGAACTGCTTCCGCTGACTGTTCTCGATTGCTTACTGCTCTGCTGTCTCTAGGGCGACCCGTTCTACGAGCTGCAGGGACTTGTGACGCTTGAGGACATTGTGGAGGAGATCCTACAGACCAAGATCACTGATGAGACGGACTCGCCCGAGGCGCGCAAGGAACGACTGCACTGCACGGAGCAGATCGACATGGACTACGGTGTGTTTACTCGCCGGACTGAGACCCTCTCTCGAGCTCTGCGCTCGGAGGATCGATACTGATATTTGTTGCTTGTATATTGCCGTCAACAGTACAAATGGCCGAAACGCCATTGCTGAATAACATTCAGGTTCCGAAGAGGGCGGAGCGCATGTCTGCCACCAGGAAGGGGTCGCGCTAACGCGGAACATTCTGCTCTGGCGGACAAGACAGGTCGACTTGGTCCTTCATGCATTACTGGCAGACTCCGACACTTGAGACTTCTGGCCCGTATGGCCCGCATCCTCAGGAGGCCCTGTCGAGATATCGAGATATCGAGATGGGAGCCTTGTGTTGCGTGTCTGCATAGAGAAATACAATAGCTGCGAAGTCCGAGGTATCGATGGGGAGTACACTGTTTACTATCCTGCACACCGAGCGCAGTCCACAGTCGTTGTAAGCATCGAGGGTCATTTGGAGGCCATTCGAGTCTTCACAGCGCGTTTCAAGGATCTTCAAAGCGTACGTTGAAGTTGGTCGCGTCTCAATCGAGCCACAACTTTTATTGGCTAAAACGCTGCGTCGCGAGCAGCTACAAGTTCGCGTGATTGGCGAAAACATCGTCAAACTGTCGCTGATTGGCCGTCAGAACGCGACCTTTCGTACTTTCCCGATATCTTCCCAAGCGAATCCACACAATCGAGCGCGACGGCGGTCAACCTGATGCTCGGACAAGAGATGAAGGGTGAGGTGGCTAGCGTTATGCGTAGGAAACGCTGGCTGTCTCTGTATGCGATGGTGGCTCTGCTACTGTTTGCTACCGGGGCTACAGCGCTCGAGTGTAACTCCACAGTGGCCGAGCAGGCGGAGATCGCGCGCTGGTCGCTGCTCTCTGGGCTCACTTTCTCCAGGGATTGTACGTCCTACGGCACCAATCACGCTCTCACGCCGCGTACTTGGCTGCATATATCCACACTTGCATTGCGGTCTGACGCTTAGTGGCTACTCGACTTGCTTCCATCTCTGCAGCGCACGCGGCGGCAGCGTTCGCGGACCAGATCTGGCTCGTAGGTGGCGTCTCGGCGTCCTACTACACCAAGCGTCTGGAATACACAACCACGCGCTCGGATGTCGTGGCTTCTTCGGACGGCGAGCAATGGACAGAGGTACTGGAAGAAGCGCCTTTCCGTCGCCGCTACGGGCACTCACTGCTGGCCTTCACAGACGCCAGCGACGGCGTGGAACGTCTCACACTGCTTGCAGGTTTCTCTCCCGAGCCAGCGACCGATATTTGGGTCACAACAGATGGTACTGCATGGACGGAAGTGTCGGCGACTGTGGCGACTCCATGGGCAGGACGGGGCTATCACTGCTCGGTGGTCTTTGATCAGCAGCTCTGGGTATTAGGTGGGAGCCCCATGAACAACGACGTCTGGGCCACATCTTCTGTGCTCACAGGCGCGTGGCAGCAGCAGAGCGATGTGCCGTGGACACCTCGCGCCGCTCAAGCCTGTGCTTCCCACCAAGTCGTGACGAATGTGACTCTGGGAGATGCGTCTCGCCAAGAGTTCCTCTATTTGCTGGGTGGCTGGCGCGACACGAGTCTCAACGACGTCTGGCGGATGGACACTTCGGGACACTGGGAGTCGCTACTGGAGTCAGCACCCTGGGAGCCCCGCGCATGGCTGTCTGTCGTGAGTTTCGACTCCCGCACGTCTGGAGATGTACAGCTCGGGCCGCGGCTCTGGCTGCTTGGCGGTGGAATCGTCGGGAATGGCATCGAAAAGATGATCCCGTTCTCCGACGTCTGGTACACGCGTGATGGTGTTGAGTGGGTAGCTGCCAGTTCGGACGCCTCTGGGGTATCTACGGCTGAGTGGAGTATGCTGAGTCAGCGTGACTCGGACGTGTGCCTCGGCAAATGGGGCCACGTCGTCGTGCCTTTCCACCGTTCAGTCACACGCGCCTTCTACTGCCACGAGTCCTGCATGACGGAGAACAGCGCCACTAGTCTCAAGAATCAGCTCATTGCCGTGTGTGATCCAACCACAGGAGTGCCGGACGAGCCAGCATATCAAAGGGTGCTCAAAGGCAATGCCGTGCTCAGCATGATGCTGTACCCGGACGGCTGTGGCTTGTGTCCGTCCGACTCGGGCGTGCGCTACGTGAATACCACGCAAGTGCCGGCGCTCTTCCTCATTGCAGGGAACGTCGGCTCGCAGAAAGTGAACGACGTGTTCCGCAGCAGCAACGGGAGTGCGTGACGTGGCTTTTACTTGGTCTGCATTGAGGAGGAGCGTGCGTGTGGCTTTCGTTCTGGAGGAGACTAACACTCGGCCTCTACGGGGCTCTCTACTGACGTATGATAGTGCTATGCGAGAAGGACGGTGAGATCTGCTCGAGCCAGGGCGTGTGCGTGCTGGGCGGCTCCTGCCTCTGCAACGCCGGGAAGACCGGTCCGCTCTGCGAGAGCGACCTGGACTACACCATCGTGGACTCGAGTACGCTGCTCTTCCTAGCGACGCACTGCAGAAGAGCACAGCGCTGTACTCACACTTTGCCCGTGTACTGTTGCCAGCGAGTTGCTTCCCAGAGTCGGCACGCCTCGTGACGCCTGGCGGCAAGACGAAGCGCATGGGCGACGTGCGGGTCGGAGACGCCGTGCTAGCGCTGGACGCCGCCGGCCAACTGACCTTCTCAACCGTCTATTACATCCCGCACGAGAGTCAGCGGCACACTGCCACCGAGTTCATCTGGGTGGAGCACGACGGTGTACGTGGGGCTTCTACAGAGCTCAGCTAGAGTCGTGTGACTCCTGGAGCTCCCCCTGGATATTTCTTGCTTTGAGGATTGGCACGACTGCCTGTCGTTGGCTCACTCACGCGGGTGTCACTGATGTCGGTGCTGCGTGCGACTTCGCAGGACTCCAGCCAGCTCCAGCTCGGAGCGCTGGAGCTCACTCCCGATCACCTCGTGTATCATCTGCCTGGAGGTGAGTCGCTCGCGTGCCATGCTGGCGCCTGCGACGTCACGACCGTGATGGCTCGACTGGCACAGAAACCAGCGCACGAGCTGCGGCCGAACGACACGCTGCTGGTCGTGTCGCCGCGCCAATTCAACAAGAGCAGCGACCAGCGTGTGGCCACCACGTGGCTGTCAACGCTGGACGCTTCCGTTGGTGCCTCCACGGCTAGCGAGAGCGCCAGCGACCGCGTGGTGGCGGTGCGGGTCGTCCGACTCCGGCGTGTGAAGCGTCGTGGAGCGCTGACGCTCTACACTGGCACGGGCAACCTGTTCGTGAACGGCGTGCTGTGCAGCAACTTTGGCGACCATTACCCGCTGCTGCCGGGTGCGACGCAGCGCCGCGACCTGCTGGCCTTCGGGCTGTTCGCGCCGCACCGCTGGGCCTTCGCGCTCTTCCCGCGGGCGCGTACAGCCGAGCTACTACGCGCGCTCATGGACCAGCTGGTGTTGCCCGCGCTGAAGTGGTGCCGCACTCCTCTTCGCTCAAAGCTCAGGAGCTGGCTCCGAGACGACATGTACGGTTAAGCCAAGAAGTAAGCAGGACGAAGAGAGCCCACGCTGCCCGCACCCATCGAGCAACATCCATCTAGCCATCCCCTCTGGCCTGCAGGAAGCGCTGTTGGCGGTTGCTAGCGCCGCGACCAGGTTGGCCAGCGCGGCCACACGGGTGCCACGTCAGCCCAGTGCGTGACACTGACGCGGGACCAGGTCCATGCGCGTGCGCCAGAAGCACTTGGCAGTCAAGCGCCGGCCACAAGGCCGCAAACCGCAGACCGCAAACCGCGCCAACGGCTCCAAGTGGTAAGCTGCGGCCCAGCCCGTCGCCGCGCTTCCAGCTGCTGCAGGGCTGTCGAGGCCATCCTACAGTCCTAACGGGCGTGGTCAGCGGGGCGTCGGTTGCTGCTCCTCTGCCGGTGGAGAATCCATGCAGGCGCTGGGCGGCTGAAGCGCCGCGTAAAGAACACGCGGAACGCAGCTAGAAGTTGCTGCCCACTCGTGTCCTCGGCGCAGCCTACCACGCGCCGGGTGTCTGGCGAGTGCTGGCGCCGGCCACTGGCGCCGGCCACTTGCGCCGAACGTCCGCGCACTCGGCCGTTGCGTTACCCGTCGCTGCGCTGCGTGCAGCGCGAGAGCTGGCGGAAGCCGCACGACTACCCACGCGCGGTGGCGGGCCGTTCCGTGGAAGGGGGGTATCTGGCGTCGTGCGTCGAGGTCATTGCCGTCTCCATCCGCGCGCGCCATATTGGCCGTTGTCGGCCTTCCAGGGTGCGGAGGCCTCCCATGCTGCATCGCAGGCCCATGCCGTTGCAAAGGGTTTACCCATGCGTTTCCGTGGGTTCTTCCACCCTTCAGAGGCCCACTTCCCGGGTGTCAGCTGGTCGGGTTCTCGCTTTCGTCTGCGGGGAAGGGGAGTCAGTGCTGCGGCCAGCATGCCGTTTGACAGGGCAGTAATGCGTCCAGTCCAGCCCCGCGCACGTTCGGCGCAAGCGGCTGGAAAGGCCGGGCTCCTCAAGGAGCTGCTCGCTTGGCTCGAAATGGTGGCGGTCGCGCCGGTTGTGTGCATTTGGGCGCAGCTCCATGCGGAGCCCGGGCCGGCTGGTCGTTCGCCCGAAACATGGAGTGGGCAGAGACGGAGCTGGCCACGCACTCTGTCGAGCCGTCGGCTGGACAAGTCGCCGCCGCGGGGTTCCTCACTGTGCGATTCGCCGCCAAGCTTCCACTTCCGCTTCCGCTTCCGACCAAGCCGAAACCACCAGAGTCCTATTCGAACAATGCTGGGCAAGCGCCGCGCCTCGGACATGGAGGCCTGCCTCACCGAGTACTACCGCCAGGAGTGTCTGCGCGCGCTGTACACCAAGCAGGAGCGCCCTCGTGACCTGGCCTGGGTAAACAAGGACATGATGGCCAAGACGCCGCGCCAACAGCGCCGCAAGGGCGTGTCCTTCGCCGCCAGCCCGCCCGAGATCATCGGCAACGCCGACCCGAGCGTGGACCGCAGCCCCATCGACGTGTCGCCGATCTCCAAGCTCGAGCTGCTGGTGCTGCTCTCGCAGCGCACCTTCCCCGTGCAGGCCTAAGCACGGACACGGACACCTCGCAGCCGACCACTGCAGCCGACCACTGCAGCCACTCGCAGGAGTACACAGCCAACCCACAGCCGCGGAGCTGACGCCATGTAGTTATAGCACTCACCGCACGAGTCATGGGGGACACGTGACCCGTTATTTAACGTTCGTTCGCAATCAAAGCCGACGACACTTTCCACCGACATGAAGTCCACAACAACCTCTCTTCCCTGTCTCCCTCCTCTGTCGATGCGTGCGCAGCAGGCCATACAGCCGTAGTGCGGTCCAGTGGCCGAGGACGCCCAAGCCTGCTGCGCTTCACAGTTGGAGCGGCAGCAGCCGGTCGATCTCGGCAGCCGAGACGCCTTGCTCGGCTAGCTCGGTGCGTGACTGGGCACGCACAACGAGCGCTCTGTCACGTGCCACCTGCACTTCGAGTCGACGCACCGCCAGCTCCATATGCGCCTTCTCCAGATCCACCGCCTCCACGGAGTTGAAAGCCTCCTGCTTCGCACACTCTGCCTCCTCCTGTCGACGCTCTTCGTGCTCGTCCTCGAGCTGCATCACCGAGATGGATTCCACCGTGTTGCTGCGCGTGTGGATCGGAGAAAGAGGGCGCTTCATGGGCTGCTCCTCGTCAGCGAACGGCCACGATTGGTCCTCGAGTTCCTCGGTGAAGTACCTCCCCACCTTCTTGGCCTTCCGCTTCTTTCTCTTCATGGGCGAAGCTGGTGGCGTGGCGCGCTGGACGGGAGCCTTGCGCCTTGTGCTCAGACGCGGCCGCTTCTTCGGCGCCGACGGCTTCTCCACTGGCTTCATGATCGGGTGCAGCATGGCGAAGTAGCGGAAGTGGCGCTCCAACACGCGGTTCAAGTTGCGTTCTGCGGGCGTCCCCTTTTCGGCAGCACGCAGCTCGCGCTTGGCGCTCTCCAATCGCCCGGCTGCCTCCTGGTACGCTTTCTCCAGGTATTGGAGCTTACTGGACACCTGTGGCACGCTGCGGTGGCTCAACCCCGCTGCGTGGAGCCTCTCCACGATCTCCTGGGCGAGCGAGCCCTTTGTCTCGTCACCGTTGCGCCAGCGGTCGTAGTTCCCTGGCTGTGACAGCCAGTCTAGCAGCACGCCCATGGACGACTTGCCACTGCCCTCCGCATGGTCCGTCGTCCAGTGGCAGTACAACTTCTCCGGCGCCGCGCGCTTCCGGAACGACGGCTTCACGTGCATGAACTCGATCCGCCCCTGCGGCAATGATCGGTTGATAGCTTTTCACTATGGCGAGGAGGAACCAGATGCGATCTCAACGAACCGCGGCGGTTTCACCCAATCACTTCACCGCTGAATCACCTTCCGCAGCACCTATTCGTGGAAACTTCACTTACGACCCTGGTGACGCTGCGGATTGGTGGAAAACGCGCAGGTTTCCCTTTGGGCCATTGCAATTTGAACCGGAGCGCGCGCTCGAAGCCAGCAGAAGCGCAGGAAAGGCAGCATGGCGGTGCGTGGCACGTGCAGCTCCCCGCTGTCGTCTGTGGATGGAGACGACAGCGACACGCCCCGCGCTGCGTCATTCCCGGACTTCTTGCCGTCGCCGTCGCCGTCGCCAGTACCGCCGCGGGTGCGGAGCCATGCGCGGGCCAAGTCCACGGCCTCCACCGCACTGGGGAAGCAGAAGCAGAAGCAGAGGATGCGCGGGTCTGAGGCAAAGAGGAGACTGACAACGCAGCCGAGTCAGCGCCCAGCAAAGCTAACGACGGCAGCCAAGCGTGGCCAACAGGTCGGGCGAGATGTGAAGACGTGCGCTGCATCTGTGGCGCACTAGCTGTGAAATTATGGTAGCTAGGCTGACAGTGTGGCGTATCTTGGACAGGCCGCTGCGTCCTGGAAGAGCACGAAGGAGCTGGTGCGCGAGGCACCGCAGGAGTTCGTGGAGTACCTGGCAGGGCAGCTGACCGCGGCGCAGCAGACGCACTTTGCCGCTGAGTTTGGCGGCGGTCAGGGCTACATGGTGCGGCTGCCGCCATCTAGCTGGCAGCGCAAGAGTGCGCGCGACAAGTTCGCTGAATGGGTGCGCTCCCTCGGGTTCTCCTCTACCGCCGCGCTTAGTCGCAATGTTCTTCGCGCGGCAAGCCTCAAGGCGGATGTGATCATTTCCGAGCTGCACGCTCGCGTGCACCCTGCTTCAGCGTGCGTGCTAACTGCTAAGTCGTGGGCATACGACGCATTGGTGAGCTCAAACTAATGCCGCTATTGCTGGTGTTTTCACGTGTATGTAGCGGAGATGTGCATGAGGGAATAGCACCATCAGCAGTGGCAACAAGCGTGGTTAATACGGATGCAATCAGTGACGCGGCTACCAGTAAGGTCAGCACGGAAGATAGGGGGGAGACAGCAACGGCAGTCGACTATGCGAACGACCCGCAGATGGTTCGGCTGAAGGAGTACTTCAAGGAGCTGGAGTCGCAGAAGATTGAGGTGCTGTCGTACTCTGAAAACCTCCGTCTATTGTCGTCGTCGCGACACATGGAAATTGCCGACGCGATGGAAGCCGTGCTTGCTCAGCCTTCTGTCCGTAGGGACCGTCGACAGGCCAGACGTCTTTCGCAGCTCGGGAGAGTTTCGGGGCGTCGACTCTCGTCTATCCTGGTGCCTCCGTTATCTACAACTCTGGCTGAGGAAGACGACTGGGTATGGGACGCTGAAATGGACAAGATGTCTCTGACACCCGTCAAGCGCCGCATTTCGCTTGGAGAAGGAAGAAGGTCCACCAAGAAGAAGACCAAGAATGTACTGGGCAAAACTGTGTTGCATCTGGTGTTGCAGTCAGGGTTCGTGGCGCCGAAGGTCCTGAAGAAAGTGCTTCGCCACGTCTCGACCATGTGGAAAAAGATCTCTGTGGCGTGAGTATTGCTGAGTTGTGGGGTGGTCAATTTCTGTCACACAACGGACTAATTCAGCGTCTGTTGTGCCTTTCATGTCCTCTGAATGACGGCAGCGCGTACGCTTGGGCAATTGCCGACTACTCCAAGTACGTATTCCCAGTCGCCGTGTTTAGATTGTACAGTTGTCGGTCATGGTTGCAGTGTCTAATGATTGCTACTGCTGCTACTGGCGATTGTGTGGTATAGGAAACCCAACGTATATTCGATGGCTCAAGTCTACCTCCACTACCCTCGTGGCCACTATCTCTCGGACGGCACGTACAAAGAAGTATTCAAGGTGTTTTCAACACAGCACAAGAGGCTGGAAGCTGTGAGCGTCATGGACATCAAGGCCATCGAAAGCACGGGCAACCAGGTTTGTGCAATGGCTGCCTTTGCACGCTTGTTTCTTTGCGCCGGAGTGGCCACCATGACTTACATCATGATACCTGTTGCTGTTCCTACGAAGGCTGTTGTTCGGCACGAAGTCGCGCACTCACTGCTGCTATCCGACGCCGCGGAGCACGGCGTTTGCCCCAACTTCCTCGAGATCTACGATGTGTTCCTGGCGCATGAGCGTCCACGTCAAGATCGGTGGGGTAGTGCAAAATGCCGGAAGCCTACAAAGCTGCTGAGCGATAAGAAACTGAGCGTTGATCCCAACACTCTGATCAAGCAGCAGCAGCGACTGGGAACACAAGAAGAGCTAGGATTGTTCCAGTTCATTCGCATGGAGTTTTGCGACGGCGGAGATGTGGAGGATTTCATTGGCCTTCAGGACAACAAGCTTCTTCCGGTGGAGTCAGTCGCGCTCCCGTTCTTCTTCCAGATGGTGTTTGGTCTCTACTGCGCGAGAGAGAAATTCAGCCTGCGGCACTGCGATGTCAAGGTTGGGCATTTTCATGTGGCACCCTTTGGCTGGGGGGCTTCGCACAACTAACTTCATCGGTGCGTGCACGCCTGTTATATGTCTGCGTTCTTGCAGCTTCTCAACTTCTTCTTGAAAGACGTCGGTCGTTCCAGTCGCAGCAAGAAAGAGGGCGCTGATTTGGTGCTGCACTATCTCTTCGAGGACTCCTGTTTCGAGCTCCGAATGCCGGCGTCGTTTTCGTACTGGGTGAAGCTGGCCGACTACGGCTCGGCTGACTCGAACGCAGATAACCTGGGCAAGCCTGTGACGATTGACCAGTTCACCACGCTGGAAAACACCCCTATCGAATTCCTGCTGGAAGGTGATGAGGCCCAGCAGTCGTACGCATCAGACACGTTCTCACTGGGGCTCTGCCTCCTTCATCTGTTCACTGGAAGGTACGATAGAGTCCAATTGAGTGCTCGGATATGAGTGCGAGCAGTGCGGCTGACTGGTGGCTGATGTATTGCAGCGCCCCGTACGAAGAAACGTTGGAAGACGTGCATTGTCCGGCTGCTCTACTGAAGGACCTGAAGCTCATGTGGATGGTGAGTGAGCACAAATGATTTTGCATCTGTGTTTCACCAGCACTGCGATGTTTGCGGCCACTGATTTGTGATCGTTGCGTGCTGCCAACGTGCAGAGCCCTCGGAAGAAATCCGGGTTCTCTGTGATCAAGAGCGTGGTGCGTGAAGACCATGAAGACGCTCTGTACCACACGCTGTATCGCTACATCGTCCTCTTCGGACTACCAGGTGAAAACCCAAGCGAGGAGAGAGGGATCGACAAGGTGTGGCAGGTGCTGCTGAAGCATCTGCGGCCAGAAGATGCGTCTGATGCTCGTCCCCAGCGAACCACCAGACGAACTGCAGCTGCGAGTACGTCCAACGTGCAGTCCCAGACAGACAAGGACATCTACGAGCGCGACCGAGCGCTGTATTCCGTGGCCAGCGGCTCCGATCCGATCATGCGACGCTGCCGCACGAGGCTGGCGTCAACGCCTGGTGCCTCGGCGCTGCTGAAGAAGCTCGTCGACTTCAACCCTTCTCAGCGCCCCACGCTCAAGCAAGTGCTGTACGACCCAATGCTGTCTATGTTCCGGTCGTCAGCCGCGGAGAGCCGAGCACCCGCTGATCATGTGGTGGACTACTACAAAAGCACTAGCGTGGGCTATTCGTCGCTCCCCGACATGTAATCCCAGTCTCGTGCCAAAACAAGTTGAAACTCGAAGCCCTCGAGATCTGACACTGCTGGGTGATCAGGTAAATACGATCTCATTTACAGCTCTGCTCTCATCCGTGCATTCTCTATCTAACAGGAGTCACCAATGCGCTTCGAAACACTTTCGAGGAGCTGATGATCATATGTCGGCACGCTGCAAGGACAGTCGCCCGGGGCTTTACCAACAGGGACTGATCGCTACCACGGCAGTGAGGTCGTCGCGTCACCTCCGTCGTGACTCAGCGGTTCCATCCGCGCATGAGCCCGTCGACACGGTGCACCTTGAGCGTGATCGGACGCTTGGCCGTGCAGATCTCGTGGATCAACTCTTTCGGCTTGAGGAACCCGCGGCCATTGACGGCCACCACCCGTGAGCCCACCAGAACACCGTGTCTTCTTGCAAGACAGTCTTCATCCACACTGGATACGACACAGGAGAAGTCGGTGACGGACAGCGAGCAGCCTAACTCCTCTTTCTCCTGCAGTGTGATGTTGATCTCCACAGTCACAGGCTCGGGCACGGACGAGATGTTGCTCACGGGCGTCACGGGAGCCATGTTGGGTCGGAAGACAAAGTGGAATTGCATGGGCCGTGTCCGCGTCTTGAGCAGCTCCACGATGTCGTCGAAGCGTGAATTCTTGACGTCGTCCAGGCCCACCAAGTAGCTTCCGACGAGCACGTTTGCGCGCTCCGCTTCGCCGCCCGGGATGATACGGCTCACCTCTGCAAACCCGCCGTTCGTCTTGGTCAAGCTGAAGCCCAGTGGCGCACCAGGAGCGCCTAACGTCCGCTCGTACTTTCGCCATTCGCCAGCGCGCTGACAAGAACGTACACACAAACAGGATCGTCAGCTGGAGAACACTATCGACCGGGAGAGTCCAATACGCAACCAAGTATCCGCACAACTCACCGAGGAGCCGACGGTGCAGGACTTGGAGTGTGAGTCGAGTTGATCCATGGGCACCAACGACCGACACGTCGTACACTTGACTCTTGTACCGTCCACCTCGTCTAGAGGTTGGTCCGTAGGATCTGTTGGCATGGGTGTTATCTCAGCCTTCTTGCCTGCTGCGTGGGCTGCGGTGCCCTTGATGTCAACGTCGCTATCAGTGCTGGACGGCGATGAGAGGTTGGCGAGCATGGACAAGAAGGAGGAGGCTGTGAATGCCGCCTTCTCAATAGTGTCTTCCGTCGCTCCCGCTGCACGCAGTATCCTGCTCTTGTAGGCCTTGGCCACGCCCGATGCGTACTTGTCCGCCAGCGCGAGGTCCGTGGAGCCCGTGCCGGCGCACACGGCCAGCCACTTCGCGTTGCCACCCACTTCAAGCGCGCGCTGCTCCACGGGAGACCAGCTGTCCATGAGCAACGACTTGACGAAGCTCGTCTGCACGCCCAACGACCGGTGCTTGCCGGCGCACGCCAGACACAACAGGATGCCGAAAGACACACCAGCCCACTGCGGACACACCGTCTTGCAGTCCGCGCAGCGCTGCAATGCACACCCACGCTCACAGTTAAGTACATGACAACAACTACGGCCGGCAGCAGCTCGGTTGGGCTAGCACACCACACAGCATGCAGACGTACGTCGTTGCCTGGCAGCATCCGGACGGCCACTTCCGTCGCCGCCGAGAGGTGCACCGTCGTCTGCTCCACGGCGTCTGCGTGTCTAGGCGCGGACACCACGAAGCTCTCGGACGAGGAGGTGGTGGAGCTACATGTGGAGGAGGCCGGCGACGCCCGCGAGTCCTTCAGGAACCGCATGCTGCTGCGTGCGCTTGCGGGGGCGTTCGAGGCGGTTCACGATTTGGCTGCAGTCGGGCCAGAGCAAGTCGAGGATGCGTGTGTTTGTGGAGGCATAAGAAAGCCAGGTCTGCGGTCCGAAAACAATGGGAGGGACTCGGGCGGCTCGATTGAGATCGATCGATATTTTGGGAGTGGGTTTTCTGCAGCATTCTTTCTGGGACATAGTCTCTGCCCAATGGCGTCTCGCTAGTGATATGAACTCAGCCAACCACCGTGCTTGAGCTCTGCATTCCACATAGATTTTGTGGGACATCCTGACCACGAAAAGCGCAGAACCCCCTACAACTGGCACGAATATTGCATTTTGGAAATGGACCAATCGATGCTTTGCATTCTAAGAGTTCTTCGCCAAATGATGGGAAACATCACACCCTCCAACTACTTGTGGGCGGAACTTTCTGGATGCTGGAGGCGTTTTACTGGACTATCAGTTTCTGCAGGTATCTCAGCATCGAGCTTAGAAGAGAGGCCACGATCCCGGAGTTCCTCTGCTCTCATTTCGAAAACAGAAGCAAGAGCGAGCAGCCACGTGCGCTTGCATACCAAGGTGTCACGCAGCCTGTGTCGGATCTGTATCAGGGAAGATCATTTGAGAGTACACGCGCACTTCTACCAGCACGGCAAGGATATCGCTAGGCTTGAAATGTGGTTCACACCGTCGCAGGTGGGTGTGCTCGGTGTTTGCTAACTTGGAGAGGCAAACAGCTCAATACTCCTTTTCGGATTCAAGGTGGTGCCAGCTCATTTGCTTTCTGTCCACGCTTGATGTGTGCCTGCTTGCGCAACAAGGTGGCCACTGAGATCCTCACAAACTGGCTCCGACGGCGCTTGCAGCTCTTGCTGGTTAATAAGGCGAACGTGGCAGCCTCGGAGCACTGATGAAAGACACTTGTAGCTGCCGCGGTATCGAGGTTCGTGGTCGCGATCGACAATTCCGCTGCCTTCTTTAATGATATGCATCAAGAACTTGAGATCACTGAGGCGCTTTCTCTGGCTGCAGGTGCTGATATCAACAGGGCGAAGTGCTCGATATGGCGACAGATCTAGTGTAGGATTTCCACTCGTCCAGAAATCTCAGGCTTGCTCGAGTGATCCGGCAGGTAAAGTTATGTCCCCAGGGAAAAAAAAAGTGGAGACTCCCTCCCCATGTGTATACTGCAAACTGCTGCTCTAGTCCATTCTCAGGCTCATCGTCATGTGTTGTCTCTTGTTCTGCGGTAGGAAGCGTCTGCCCAATTACTCCAGCAGCTTCAAGTCGGTTCATCACAGCATTCACGAGGCGCTCACAGGTGGGTACTCTAGTTTCCCTAGCGTTGTCTTGCAAGACCTTGACCATTTCTTCCACTATTTTGGCCACAATGCGTTGTCGCTTGCCATGCTGCGCTTCAAAGGCCGCCTTCAACGCGTTCATCTACGCCAGCAAGTGACATGAGAAGGAATGCTGGTATGAGGTTGCTGTCATCGTTTGCAGATATGACAGCATGTCTGAGCCGAGAGAGAAGTGCTTGGCTGGAAAATATGGGGCCTGGAGTAGCGGGTGCTTGACAGACAGGGTTTCTTGGAGGCAACCTGCGTGATGCACCACTGATACGAACACGTACTGACCGATTTGACGTGAGCAACCAAGAAGACTGAGGAACGCAAGCTCCATGGCCTAGCGAACTGTGTCCGCATCACCAACTAAGCTTGGTGGAAGCACAGCAAACTCCGGCCGGCCAGTCGATCGGTAGGCCGCTCACGGTCCGCCCCGCGTACATATCCCCGGCGGTATCGTGTCGTAAGTAGCGGTCTTGAGCCCCTCCCATTTCCCAACCCGCACGCAGATGCACGGCAATTACAGATGAGAACGCCGTGGACCCCGAAGAGCAGTACGTTGCAGCACCCTTCCGTATTGAGTGTGCCCGATTTCCGATTGAAACGTTCCGTGGCGCTCGATCTTAGAAGAGACGGCAGGCAGCTTGAGCGCTCGCCCAACAACTTTTCGAAAGCGATCTCTATAGGTCAGATCCGGGGGAAATGTGTGCGTCACTGCCGCCAACCCCATACAAAAGCCAATACACACCTGATGCACAAGCACAGCACAGCACAGCATTCGTAGTTCAGCACAAGTCCCTCATCTTCTCGTGCTCATGCACCATGGCTGACCTAGTGCGAGAGGTGGAGATATTCTGTCGTGAGAGGATTCGCGTAGATGTGGCGTGGGTCGCGAGGTCGCATACCGTGCTGATCGTTCTTTTGGTGATCAAAATACATCTGGAGGGCGTCCTCGCCGCACTCGAGATGATTGAAGCACCGCGATGCCGTATTTGCTGCACGCACCGTCAACTTCTACGAGGTTACCATGAATGCTCTCGCAATAGCCATTTCACGCGCAGGGTGCGTTAGCATCGCTTTTGCCACGCTCCGAGCCATGCTCAGTGTCACGGATTCTTTGCCAACTTTGATGTCGCCCTTGCGCTCGCCTAGAGCTGCAATCACCTTGCATTGCAATCCTAAGGGATGGTTGCTTCGCTCATGCGCCAGACCCTCCGGCATCACTTTACGGTAGTCCTGGAACAGATTGAAAAGAGGAGGGTGATGACCGGCATAGGTCGTGAACGCACGGTACGAACTCCCCGCCTTCTCCTGGGATATGACCCACGTCAGGAAGTCCTTCACTGTGAGCAGCTCAAACTGCAGCGGAGGAAGTCTTGAGGCCCTGCTTAGGTCTGTGACAATGGACGATGTTGACGGCACGCCACTTTCATTCGGCGTGAGAGCTTCAGAGAAATCGTGCCCTGGAGCGTGCGTTTGAAGTGGTGCAGCCATAGAATGACGCGCACAGTAGATACTCTGTAGCTCACACGCGAGCGAGTTGATATCGTGCTTGCTTGTGCGTCGTCAACTTCGTTCTCCAACGCTGCTAGCTCGTCTTCTCCTTAACGCTCGTCTTCGTCGTTCATTTTCTGTTTTGGTTGCTCTCTTTGGAGAGTATCGGATGCTCAGTAAAAGCAAAACTATTCTACTAGTTTCGATATATATTTGGGTGTATTATCCGCACGTTTTGGCCTTAGTGGAAAATGCCGGATCTGGATCCAACACATCCTTAGATTGACAGTTTCCACGGTTGCCCTGACAATTACTGATTTTTGGGATGTGTACAAAATCCATACCATTTCATACTTTGGTGAGTTTGCTGTGAATGCGAGCCACACTGTCATAAAGAGAATACTGAGCAACCTTCGCGTCCATTTTCGTGCCAAATGCTCACCACTGCCAAGTGGCCGACCACCACACGCCGCGTTGTTCCTAGCGTCGGTGATGCAACCCCCAGTTGTGTGAACATGCAGCCACTGCACGAACGCCACGTCTCCATGAGTTGCCGCGCTGTCCATCGCCAGCGACGAGCAACCTTCCAACCGGTTCGCCAGCAGCCGACGCGCCAGCTCCATGTCCCCACGCAGTGCCGCAAAGTTCATGCAGTGCCGCAAAGTTCATGCAGTGCCGCAAAGTTCATGCAGTGCATCGAGCAACTTCCGCTGCGGTGCGTCTCCAGCCATCTCACGACCTGCAGATGGCCGCATCCTGCGGCCATGCCCATAGACTTGGTGCTGCATGCGGCACCAGGGGAGGCAGTGTGAAGCCATTGTACGACCGCCAATCGGCCATGCTCGGCAGCGCGGTCCAAGACCACTCCGTAGTCTCGGAAGGCTGGGTCACACGCTACTAGCCACTGAAGCAGACGCAGAGCGCCGCGCCGTGCTGCCGACAGGAAGCAGCTCCGCGCGCAGTGAGCGAGCGCCGAGTCGCTGCAGCAGATGGAAGCAGTCGACCTGATTCAGGCGGTGCTTGACAGGCTTGGCGCGTGAGTGTGTGCGCGTGAGTGATTGTCGTGACTCCTGGGTTCACTGGCTGTGAGGTTTCCCGCCTTCCCGCCTTGGCGCCACCAACGTCGCTCCCTTTTGTCTGCCGCCAGGGCAGCACAAGCCAAGCCGCCGCCTCGAGTGCACGTCGACCGAGCCCACGCAGCGCACGACAGAGACAAAGCCAAGCACCATGGAGTTCCCGTCGCTGGTGGCGGCGCTGATGAGCAACGAGAACGCCACGCGCAAGCAGGCGGAGGCGGCCTACGACTCGCTCAAGGCCGAGAACCCGCAGACGCTGGTGGTGCAACTGGTGCAGCTGCTGCGCCAGTCTCCCGAGCCGGAGGCGCGTGCCTTCGCTCCCGTGCTGCTGCGCCCGCTGCTGGAGTACAAGACCGAGGTGTACGTGCGTCTGGACGCGGCCACGCAGGCCACGCTCAAGGCACAGCTGCTGGAGGCCGTAGCGACCGAGCCGCTGGCGCACATCCGCCGAAAGCTGGGCCACCTGATCGCCGAGCTGGCCGCCGTGGTGGACAAATCAGGCCAGGAGTGGCCGGAGCTGCTGACGGCCGTGTCGGCGCTCACGTCGAACGCCGACGCGCTGCTGCGCGTGACCGCCTTCGACCTGCTGGCCAAGCTGGCCGAGTACGTGGGCGACATCCTGGCGCCGCACAAGGAGAGCTTCCTGACGCTCTTCACCAACTCGCTCAACGACTCAAACGGTGAGGTGCAGATCGCGAGCCTCAAGGCGTCGTCTGCCTTCCTGCTCACGCTGGAGGAGAAGCACGAGCTCACGGCCTTCACGATCATCATTGCGCCCATGCTGCGCATCATTGAGGTGCTGGTGACCAACGGCGACGAAGTGGCCTTCCGCGAGGTGCTGTCGGCGCTGCTGCAGATCGCCGAGGTGCACCCCAAGTTCTTCCGCAACTCGCTGGACGACGTGGCGCGCGCCATGATCTTCGTGTGCTCGTCGCAGGAGCTGGACGGCGAGACGCGCGAGCTGGCGCTGGAATTCCTCATCTCGCTCTGCGAGAACGCCGGCGGCATGGTGCGCAAGTCGCCTTACATTGTGCAGAACGTGGTGCCGCTGGTCATCCAGCTCATGTGCGAGGTGGAAGAGGATGACCAGTGGGTGGCCAAGTTCGACGACCCGGAGACCTTCACGGAGGCCAACGACGCCGACAACTCGGTGAGCGACGCCGGTGCCGCTGCCATCGACCGTCTCAGCACCTCGCTGGGCGGCAGCGCCGTGCTTCCTGTGGCCATTCCGGTCATTAAGGGGTTCTTGGGCGACGCCGACTGGCGTAAGCGTCGTGCAGCTCTCTATGCCACTTGCCTGCTGGGTGAAGGCGCCAAGCAGCTCATGACGGCAGAGCTGGACAACGTGGTGGGCATGGTGCTGCCCTTCCTGAACGACCAGCACCCGCGGGTGCAGTACGCGGCGCTGCACAGTGTGGGCCAGCTGGCCGAGGACTTTGGCGAAGTCGAGAAGGGCAAGAACTTCCAGGCCAAGTTCCACGCCACCGTGGTGCCGGCGCTTACGGCGCTCATCGCCAACGAGCAGGGTGTGCTGCGTACGCGTGCTCTGGCCGCCAGTGTGGTCATCAACTTCTGCAACACGAACGTGTGCAAGGCCAAGCACGTAACGCCGTACGCGCAGACGCTGCTGGAGGCGCTCTTCAACGCCATGCGCTCGTGTCCGCGTCAGGTGCAGGAGCAAGCCATCACGGCCGTGGCCAGCGTGGCCAAGGTCATCGGCGAGGAGTTCAACCGCTTCTACGATATCTTTATCCCGCTGGCCAAGGAGGTGCTCATGAACGCCACTGGCAAGGAATACTCGCTGCTGCGTGGCAAGTCCATGGAGTCGATCGCACTCATCGGGCAGGCCGTGGGCAAGGAGCGCTTCACGGCGGACGCCAAGGAGATCATGGAGATCCTCGTGCGCGTGCAGGCCAGCGAGGAGCTGGAGGGCCCCGAGGTGCAGTACGTGGCACAGTCGTGTGTGCGCATCGGCAGCATCCTCAAGGAGGACTTTGTGCCGTACCTGCCGCACGTCATCCCGGCGCTCATCAAGCAGGCGCAGATCCAGCCGGACATCCAACTGTCGGACATTGTGGACGGCGACGACCAGGAGGACGGCCAGACGGCCGACGGCAAGGATGCCATGACGCTCGAGATCCGCGGCGTGGGCAAGAAGCGTCTGGAGATCAACACGAGCGCGCTGGAGGAGAAGACCAACGCCTGCAACATGCTGTACCAGTCTGCGCTGGACCTTGAGGGTAACTTCTACCCGTACGTGGCTGAAGTGGCTAAGGTCATGATCCCGCTCATCGATTTCGAGTACGTGGAGGACATCCGCATTGTCAGCAGCCTGAGCATGGCCAAGCTGCTGAACGCTGCTGTGGACGGCACCATTAACCACGGCCACGGCGCGTCGGCGCCGCAGTTCCCGCAGCAGCTCTTTGAGGAATTCTTCGAGCCACTGCTCAAGGGTTTGCAGAGCGAGGAGGACCTCGAATGTCTGGGCGCCTTCGCTGAGGCCATGTCGGCCTGTCTGGAAGTGTGCAAGGAGAGTCTGGAGAAGGGCGTGCAGGTAGGCATTCCGCTGGACCACGTGCCGCGCGTCGTGGACGTGTTCAAGACGGTGGCTGGCAACAGCGCCGAGCGTCTCATGGCGCAGCACCAGGAGAACCAGGCGGACGAGGACTACGACGCCGAGGCGGCGCTCCAGCAGTCGGAGAACGACGAGCTGGAGGAGGGCATCTTCCGCTCCATGGTGGATTCCATCGGCTGGATCGTCAAGATCCAGAAGGAGGCCTTCTTCCCCGTCTTCAAGACGCACTTGCTGCCATTTGTTACGCCGCTGCTGGAGCAGAAGACGGTGGACATGCTCCGTGGCCAGGCCATCTGCATGGTGGACGACATCATCGAGCACTGTGGTGCCGCGGCGCAGGAGCTGGTGCCGCTGTTCCTCAACCAGCTGGTGCAGGGACTGGAGGACTCGTCCGCGTCGGTCATCCAGGCGTCCGCGTACGGCATTGGCGTGAGCGCTGAGAAGTGCGGCGCGGCCTTTGACCCCTTCTGCCAGAGCGCTCTGGAGAAGCTCACGCACCTCATCACCATCTCGGCCAATGTGGATGACGACGAGGTGGGCGCCGCCCGCGACAACGCCATCAGCGCTGTGTCCAAGATCGCGCTCTTCCGGGAGAACGCCGTGGACGCCCCCAAGCTGTGGGCAGCTTGGCTGAGCTGGCTACCGCTGCGCACGGACGTGCTGGAGGCCCGCGACGTGCACGCACGCCTCATCTCGCTCGTGGACAGCGGCAATGCCCACGTGCTGGGCGCCGACTACGCCAACCTGGCGCTCATCCTCAAGGTCTTCGCGGCTGTCATCTGTACGTGGCGTTTTGTTTTCTGTGTTTGTCTCTTTTGGTGTTGCCATCGCTGAATGCCGAGGTAGCTCTTGTCTGACGTGCTGGCGCGTGCTGCTGTGTTCTTGTGCAGTGTTCGAGATGGCGGAGGCGGAAGACGGTGGTGATGACGAAGAGGACATGTCCATCATCTCGGACGAGTCCAAGGCGCAGCTCAAGGCGCTGCTGGCCAAGCTGCAGGCGCAGCTGCCTGGCCCGGTGCAGGCCGCCTGGGCCTCACTCAGTGCCGAAGACCAGCACGCGCTCTCGCAGTTGTAAGCAGCGTCGTCGGAGGTCCGCTGTACGAGAACGGGTTGGTTATCGAGTCCACGGCGGCGAGAGCGAGCACATGCATATACACGCATATGCACACGCACACGCACACACACGAAAGCAATGCATATATAGGATAGATTGGAGAACGACCAGTAGTTTAGTCGCGTAGGATAGGAGCGAAGCTGAGCAGGAAGGGAGAACCGCTGCTACAGGCCTCGCGAGCAGGTGATCAGTGAATAGAAAGAAAGGAAAACGTGAGTCTTGTCGTGGCCCAGCCGCGGAGGTCTGGTTCTGGTGGTGCCGAAAGAGATCAAGTGGTCGAGCTTGAAGTCGAAGTGAGAGTTGTTGGTTGGGGGAGCCGAGTATTGTCTCCTGCGGGTTGCATTGCTCCGTCCGCCCTGCGGTCTGGTCTGGTTCTGGAGCGACGTCTTCTGAGTGTGATACGTGTGTCTGTGCTGTGTTGTGTTGTGCTGTGTTGTGTAGTGCGGAGCAGAGGGAAAGAGAGATGACACCGAGCAGTCTCGACGCTCTTCACTTCGCTGCTCTGTACGCTGCTTGACTGTTTCAACGCTTCGGGGACGCGCTCGCTGGGCTACTTATCTCTTGAGGAGGAACTTGAGCGCGAGCCCCGCGACCACGACGGCGCCCACAATGCTTACGCCAACCACGCCGTCCTCTGGTTTAGCCCAACAAAGCAAGAGAATTGTCAGACAAAGAAGCATCCACGATAGCACACGTGCCGAGCATGCGGCGCCGACAACAATCGATAGAGTACAATAGCCTGGGTGCGCCAAATTAAGCACCAAGCCCGTACCTTTGGCTACCACCTCCTTGATGCACTTGTGCAGCGCCTTGGCCTTAGCGTGTGACGGCTCCATACGCAGGAGACGCTCGCAGTGGCTGCGGCTGGCGCGGTACTCGCCCAAGCCATACAGGGTCAGCGCGATCCAGTACAGACACTCTTTGGGGGAGAAGCTCTCGTCCAGCAGATCTGACACCGGCAGACGAAAACAATGCCAATGCCAATGCCAACCCCAACACGCTCAGCACTCAAGTATACGCATCACTCAATGTAAAGCAGCTATGTTGTTACCACACGCTCCCTTGAACAGCACACGCAGAGGCGATCAGCATCAGCAATCCATCTCACCTTCCAGCAGCCCAATGCCGCGGTACTTGTTGTCACGCTTCCGGCTCTTGCACAATGCAATCGCGTACCGCAGCTTCACCTGCACCGCACCCAGCACCCAGCACCAGCGCACACAGCCCCACAACCATCGTCAAATCATCTACTCGCACAAGACACGTCACCTCCTTCACCACCGGAACAGAAGCCACAGGCAACCATCGGAATCTCGCACATATCACGCAATGGGCTCCGTTACTCACCTGCGGCGACGGCTGTTCCTTCTCCTGCTCCTGCAGATAATCCTCGCGCGCAGCCTCCAGTTCCTCCGGAGAGAACCAGTCCACCTCCGTCTTCGCGCCCTTCATGGTCATCGCTGACGTCTCGCGCTTCACCTGCGCTTAGGCAGCCACCCTCGCTCTCGCTCCAGCCTTGAGACGTGTCCCTCTCGCTGCGCTACGCCGCCCTGGGCTGTGCTGCAGCCCTCACCGATCCAGACGCCCCACTCCGCGGACAGCTTCGTTTCCTCCGCTGCTTTTGCGCCTTCGCCTTCCTTCACGAGAGAACAGGACTGGGGGCGCTTCTTCAATCAGCGGGGGCAAGGCAAAGCGGTCCAGATCGGACTCTGGAGCGACGCACGTCGAGACCCAGAAGAGCATGTGGCGCGCGAGACGGACTGGGTAGGGATGGCATCAGATCTGAGCCGAGCTTGCGCAGTTCACAACATCCCGTCGTGGCCTTCCGCAATATACCGTTGTTTCGGCTCGATACAAAAGGACGAGCTAAAATGGCAGAATCGGGTTGGCTACCAAAGACCCAGCCCTAGATAATCGTGTTTATGTTCATATAGTGCTGGGGGAGTGTCGCTGGTGACACCGGCGTGCTGGCCGTGACGCACTGAAGGAATGTTCATGTGTCCCACACACAATTGGTGGCTCCGCCTTGAGTTTCGCGGTTGCAGACATGGGCCGCCCGCGAGCAAGCCGATCCGCTCGCAACATTAGATGGCCTCCTTTGGGGTAAGACGTAGCGTCTTACAGAGCTGCATCGAGCTGCGTTGATGGTTATCCCTACAAAAAAAGTGGTTGTCGGTTTTGTCATCGCTCTGGACGACCAAGCGTAAGGCACTGCGTGTGTCTTACCCCGGACCTTGAATCCCTATTGTTTACCTTACGAAGGTACATGAATCGGAGTTGGCCCCTGGCAGAGACTCGTGACGGACTTCGTTGTCCGCAAAAAAGCCCCGCCAGACACGGCACACTTGCTTCGATACGACCAACAGCAGGCCGATTTACTTTAGACTGGTGGAAGTCGATGTGCGACCTGTGGTTCAATCTACAACGACACGTGGGCGATGCCGCGGCAATGGGCCAAGCACAGCGCACACAGCTGCTCAGAGCACCGATCTGAGCTAGCTCGGTACCTCAACTCTAAGTCCTGACTCCAGATTCAACAGGTTCGACACCTCTCATCCGCGCGCCAGCGTCTCCTCTCTCTACAGGATCTGCTCCTTAGTGACAATGGTTTGATTGACGCAGGAACTCGTGCAGAAGATTTCGTCCCTGCCGTCCTTTGGAAAGTTAAGAGCCTGTAGCACCTCTTTCTTCGGCTATGTGTACGAGCACGGAGCGTTTCCAAGATCTCACTATGGATCCTGCTGGAGGAGTGGATGGCATCGCGCAACGAGACAGCCGCACCTTCACTGGTGGAAGTACAGAACTTCCGACGTGGGTTTTCCGTACCTGAGGAAAACGGACTGGACAAGGATCCTTCGCACTACAGGCCCAATCTGAACTCCACGAAGTACCAAGCTCAAATGCACGCCAGAACGCCTCTGGTCTCACCTGACAGTGAGATTCGCGACTCGGCGGAGTATGTTGCCCACGCTCTACGATATTCAAGCGCGCTTGCTCCACCGTCTCTTCCCGGCCAAGGCCCGCTTCTTCCTGCATCAGAGAACTACCGGCCCGGCAATATATCCCTGGACAGGCTGCTACGTCCCGGAAACACAGGAGCATTGCTTCTGACATTGCCAACGAGTACATCAAGTGTGGCAACGACTTCGGCCAACCTGGTCCCAACTCGCACGAAAACAGGTTTATCTGGACTGAGTTCCTCGTAGGCTCGGAGGAAATCATCCACGAACAGTGGGCTGACGACTTCGAGTTAGCGCTCACGGTCTGGCTCTGCTTTCTAGGGTTTCTCCTGCTGGGGATCTGGAAGGCCCGCAACATAGCCGTCTTCGGAGGCCGCCCTCCTCCCACAGATACCGCGCTGGCATAAACCATCGCCTGGTCCTTTGCTACGCACTTACGCTCTCTCCACCGGCATCGACCAGAGCTGCAGGCCGACGAAACAACTCTCGAACAAATCACAACGACACTAATGACGCAGGCGGAAGGACTACGAAGACACCTCAAGACTGATCTGCCGCACACGCCACCCGTCCAACAAGGCCCCGGTGCCGTCCACGCCGAGCTCGATCGCCGCGAGTACACGCTTTTGTCGCCAGGCTGGGAGTCGCCAACGAGCACGGTGGAGGTGCGCTGCCTGCTGGGCCACCTCTTCTCGACGTCGCTCGCCTACCTTCGCGCATGCCCGCAGTGCAGGCACAGCTCCTCGAAATGCGAGTATGCAGTCGCCTGGTTTGCGGAGGAGTTCACGGGTCAGTCATGGGCACCAACCCACACAAGATGACTCTGAAGAAGGTGAGGTGAACCGCCACCAGCAACCAACTCGCGCTGCTTCGGAACAGGCTGTCTTCGGATCGGAGAGTATCCCACAGACCCTCACTGATTGATGCATGGGCTTGCCTTTCAATCCTAGGCTCCACACTGCGGGCTTGCTCCGTGTGCCGCCCCTCCTGCACTACGGGCGAGACAGCGATGACACGCGGTGTTTCGCGTCCCGGATCGCTAGTTTGCACCAATCCCCCTGGGCAGGATGAACAGAGCAAGTACTGGCTCGAACGGTTCGAGTCGAACCACAAGCTGCTCAGCCATACCGAGAGCTACACTAGACCCAGATTGTAGGCTGATTAGCCCAGGTACATGCATGTACAACAATCAAAGGGGTAAACCTCCTTCTGAGTGGAAGGAGCCCCCGTTCACATTGGCGTCATGCAACGCTGCGATTTCTCAAATGTTTGAGGCACTCCAGCTGCCCCGAAGCACCAAGCGACTGAGGCAACCACTGTGATCGGGAGGTTTATCGCTTGCCGAACGCTGCTTCCGGACGGGTTCACTTCGATCACCGGCCACGCAGCTTGATCGGGCAAAGGTGTAGTTTGAGTTCCCCTGATGAAGGCTGAGGGCGCGTAGTTCCAGATAAGGTGGCGTGCAGCTAGCGCAGCAGCACGAGTTCCTTCGGACGCCTCGATATATCCCCAAGCCATCACGAGATACCAAAGTACCGTCCTGGCCCTAGAAGGCATGCCGTTTTCTGTTTCGGCTCGATGTGTGTGACCAAGCTCACGCGCAACGAACAACGGCGGAGTAGGCGTCTCCGCGCACCCGGACTCCAGAAGCCCGAGTGAGCAGGTGTTCTCTCTTCAGGTAGATGTTGCGCGTTGTTCACGTCGCGGTCAAGCGTCAGGCTGCAGTGCGAGCACGAAAAGACCTTCTCGCTGGCGATGCTGCGGTTGAGTGTCTTCGTCGTGTGGTGCTCTCGTGGCCTTGAGCGGCCGAGGTTCATAATGGAACGCGTTGCATCCAAGACAGGTTGGCGGGCGATGGTTTCTTTTGTATTACGAGGCTACGTCTCGTACCACGTGTGAGTAACGACGGCCGCGTCTCGTACAAGCTCGTTCCTCCCGTTTGCGTGCACCAAGACGAACGCGCCGCCTCGACACTCCCGCGCCGCGCCGCCCCGCCGGTAGCCAGCGTCAAGTGAGCTAGCCGCCTTCCGCCTCCGCACACTGGTGTGGGCGTGAGGCCAGCGTCTGCAGCTGGGACTGGCCCGCACTGAGCGTATCCACCCACGCCAGCGCAGTCCTGTGGTGTCGGAAGAGCCTCAGCTCGTCTTGCAGCGGGCTGGATCCGGATACTGTCGTTCCGTCGCTCTCTATTGAGAGGAAAATTTCGCCGCCCCATACAAACGCCAAGGTTCAGCCGACCACAGTATACACCCCCACCGGATACTTCAACGATACTGGAACTCAGTTCTCGTTGGCGCCTCCATACGCCTGGATCTCGGTCGCACCAAGGCGACGAGCAAGCAGCATTCCAGAATCACCGTCGAGAGCAGAGAGCCCCCTCCCTCCCTCCTTTCTCCGCAGAAGCAGAAGCAGCAGCGCGCACGGCCGCAGAGCGCTCGAGCAGCACAGCCGCAAGAGAAGAGCAGAGCAATGGCCGGCGCAACCCCCAAGAAGAGCGCGCAGGCTCCGCACACGCCGCAGCAGTCCCCCGGCGCGCCGTCGCCCGCGCGCGGCCCCGATGACGTGGACGCCGAGGAGCTCACGGCGCTCATCAAGGCCATCAAGTTTGCGCACCCGGAGTTTGGTGTCAAGCGCGTGCACGACCAGGTGGCCACGCACGGCGGCAAGTTCGCGCGCGTGCCCTTCAAGCGCGTGCGCCGCTACATGCACAAGCTCGGCATGAACACGCCGCAGCGCGGCTCGTCGGACGAGGACGACAAGAGCTCACCCGCCCTCAAGCTCATGACGGTGGGCGGCGCCTCCAAGTCGGACCGCCCCGACATGGACGCCAAGGCTCCGGGTGGCGACGACATGGTCTGGCTGCCCGTCAAGCTGGACGAGCCTGCGTCCAAGCTGGAGGAGTTCCCGTACCAGGCCGTGATCCGCATGACCACGAACGAGGAGGGCGACAGCGAGGGCGCCATGGGCGAGATCTATAAGATCCAGGTGGCCATGGAGGCTGACGGCTCGCTCAGCACCATGCACCCCATGCTCGTGTACAACAAGCCACGCTCGCGCAAGACCTTCCTGCACCCGGACTCGCCGGCTTATCTGCCCGTGCAGCGACTCGTGGCTGCTCAGGGCACCACGGGCTCCGTGGGCGGCTCCAAGGCGTACTTCTGGGGCCGCTACTTCAAGATCGAAGACATGCTGTATATCAACACGGAGAAGCTCGCGCCCTCCCAGCAGTGGTAGGTGCAGTGGAGTAGGATACAACCGTCAGCAGTGGGGGCGGACTGGCAGCGGAAGGCAAGGAAGACAACCATACGGCCAAGCGGGAGAAGAGCGGGGGGCTACGGCAGCGACTGAGGCTGTGGCTGCAAGGGTCGAGCGATGTGTGTGGTGCATATTGCGTGTGTGTGACTGCATGTGGTTGCATGTGCTTTGGCTTGGGGTGGGTAGACAATAGACGAGGCGCTGGGCGCTTTGCTCGCCTTCCGCTTCCGCTTCCTCCTCGCTCCTCGCTCCCCGCTCCCCGCTCCCCGCCTCTCTTCTCGTCCGTGGACGCGTCTCTGCGGCGGTCGTCGTGTTCCTGGCGTCCAGCGTGAGTTCCAGCTCGTCGTCCCCATACTGCATGACGGTAGGACACAGCAGCAAGTAAACAAGGTACAGCGAGTTAAAACCATAAGAAGTCCCGCGGAATTGGAGAAAGCGACACCACTCAGGCCAGCAAGACGCGTCTGTGGCAGGTTCCCCGGCCTCTCTGGCCTCAGAACTCAGGCAGGATGCATGCATTTTCTCGAGACTCTCTCCCTCCTAGCTGCGCAGATGCCCCTTTTCACGTCGATGCAGCGTCGGGAGTTGCATTGGGACTGCACTAGCCTATCGCTTGGACGGCAGCCCCGTACCAAAGAGCCCGCCTTCGTCGTCGCTGTCGCTGTCGCTGCTGCTGCTGCTGTCATCGCCGCCAAAGAGCGACGAGTATGGCGCTGGCGTCGGAACCGCAGCCTGGGGGGCAGCCTGCACGAATCCGGGGGCCGGAGCCGCAGCTGTAGTTGCGGTTGTAGTTGTAGCCGCTGGTGCTGAAGCAGCGCTGAAAAGACTGCCGCTGCTGGGCGCTGAGGCAGGCTGAGGCTCTGGGGTGGCTGCTGATGGCGTCACCAGGGTAGCAGCCGGAGCTGCCGCGGGTGACGGACGAGCCATCTGCGTGCCGAAGAGCATCGGGTGCTTGGGCGCCTCCCCATCGTCGTCGCTCCAGTCGCTGTCGCTTGAGTTGTCGTCATCGTCTTGAGCCATAGCACCAAACAGTGACGTCGAGCTCGGTGCAGGAGCCGGAGCTGGTGTCGGAGTTGGAGCTGGAGCCGGAGCTGGTGTCGGAGTTGGAGTTGGAGCTGGAGCTGGGGTCGACACAGCAGCCGATGCAGGTGTTGGCTCTGGGACTGGGACCGGCGTGGGCTCCACAACAGGAGTCGGGGCAGGAGTCGGCGTTGGCGTGGGCTTAGTCTCCGAAGCCGGCGTGACAGGGGCCGTGGGTTTTGTCGACGGCGGCTTGTCGTCGATACTGAGCTCCTCCAAGGAGAAGTTGGCGCCAAAGACACTCGGGAAGCCCTCAGGCATGTCCGAGAAGGATGGCGCTGAGTATGAGGGCGGGGTGTCTTCAATCACGTACGGTTTGGGCGCCGGCATGAGTTCAGGTTCCGGCATCTGCTTCTCAACTGCCGCGGGAGCTGGAGAGCTCAAAGCCGGTGCTGGTGTTCCTACCGGACCACCAAACAGCGACGAGGCTGCTGGCTTGGGGGACTCCACTACAGGTGCTGGTGATTCTTGGAGCTTTACAGGCTCAGGCGGTGTCGTTACCATGGGGACCGCGGCAGGAGCTGGCTCACTGGGCGGGAACAAGGCGGATGGTGACGTCACAGACGCTTCAGCTGGAGCAGCTTGGGGCGCTGGTGCTGGTGCTGGTACTGGCGCTGGCGCTGGCGTTGGTTCCACTGGGTCCACAATGGGGGCAGCCATCGTCTACGTATCAGCACAGATACAAATGCAGCGTGGAAGTTAGTGCGAAAGCTGGCACTTTTGGGTTGTAGAGCACCAAGTGACTGGGATGATGGACGCACCGGGATACGGAAGGCTCCAGGCGGTGGGCCACGCGTGGGTCCACGGCGCTTAGGGCCGGCGACGCGGTTCATAGTTGTCTGAGCATGCATCAGCACCGTCAGTACAGGGTTAGTACACATTCAAAGCTTACCACACAGCGAAAAAGCAAGTGCGTAAAGCAGCCAGAACGCACATGCGAGGCGTCCAGTGCAGTGGAAGCAGAGTCGTCCGCAGACGAATCCGGCGTCATGCCGGGGAGACGCATGCCGGCCTTGGCCAGACCAGGCATAGGGATGGCAGAGCCCCCCATGCCAGGCATTGCCACACCCATGGCGTGCTGCGTCTGCGCGTACTGCTCGCCCGTGGTCATGATGGACTCCCTGGCCTCGCCACTCGGGGCCGGCTTGCGATATCCGCCGGGCCGACCGAAGGCGTTCACGTTGATCCCCATCTTGCCCTGCAGCTCTTGGATCTTGCTGGACGCGCGGCGGATGCCGGCGTTCGCCTGCGCCGCCGCCACGGCGGACGTGTCCACAGGCTCCGCGCTGCCACTGGATCCGGCGCTGGCTTCGCTGGCGCCTCCCGCGCTCCCCACGCTGCTGCTGCTAGCGCCCAGACTGGACTGCTGCGCGGCCTCCTTGGCGGCGGCAGCCTCGGCGCCTTGCTGCTTCAGGCGCGCGATCCGCTCGGCGATGGAGCTCTTGGCGGGCCCCGGCGTCGCCGCAGGCGTCGGGGTGCTCCGCTCGACGGCTGGGGCGGGCGGCGCATCGTCCCCTCCGCCAGCCTTGGCGCGGCGTCGCGCCAGGATCGCCGCCAGCTCGTTGGACGCCATCTCGTGCCTGCCTGGTGTCACCCGGACGCTGCAGCACAACTTCACAATTGTAACTTCGA
>JAADYK010000183.1:0-30685 GCA_023338225.1 Halophytophthora batemanensis
GGTGAGCTTCGGGCGCGGGGACTGCTGTGCCTCGTTCGGTCGCGCTGCCTTCGGTTTCACCAACCTCGTGCTGGAGTTCCCACGCGACTCGACGGCTGAGGACAGAGCGCTGCTGCTCGCGGCGCTCTTCCAGCTCGACTACATGCTCTTCGATGCGAAGTCTCAAGGGTGAAGTTGGCTTGGGAAGTCAGACCGTGCAACCTAGGCAAGTCGTGGTTGTGCTGACTGGTACTCCGAAGATGAGCGATGCAATTCGCAATGACAGTGGTGCCGCTTCATGTGTGACCAAGCCATGGAACAGTCAGCGTGGCCAAAGCTCAAGTCGAAACGTGCAGCTACTTTGTTTTGTACCTTCTTTTCATTTCTCTGAATGAATGGCTTGCAGTTAGTCAATCCATGCGTTGTGTGGCAGCCTTTCACGGGAGGGGAAGGAGCACGGGACACGGTTAGCGCAACAGTATGGCAGGTCAAGCGGTTCGGCATGCCTGGGTGCACCTTAGAGCTAATCGAAGTGCCCAAGGGGTAGCCGTTGCTGATGCGCTGAGGGCCTCTTGTGCATGCAGCGTATCTGCAGTATCGCCTATTATTTGTGTTCAGTCACGCTAACCCAGTAGCAGAGTGGGGTTCGCTACAGTGCAGCTAGTTATCCTCTTCATCCCATACTACCATTGTCGAGGCCCAAATGCCGATGGAGCAGCAGCGTCACGCGAGCAGAAGGGAAGCGTTGCTGCAGCAACAAAGCAGCTGGCCTGGAGCCTGGAGCAAATCGAAGAGGTGGAGTTCATACTGATGCAGGAAGAGATGCTGCACGAGCGCATCCTAGAACGGCTTGGACTCTATCCACGTGCAAGGTTGCGTGATTTATCCAGTAGCAACCCCAACTGACTGAAACCTCCGCGGAAAAGTCAGAGGTGGATATGGGCCACACTTTGCTCCAGAACACCATCAAGATTATCAAGCAATTCGATTGGTCTCCAGAGCGTGCGTGCGGTGTCGAGACGTTGCTCTCCGTTGTGGGAAGTTCGCTCAGTCAACGAACACTCCAGGCAGCGCTCGGTCAGGATTCAATTCACTAGGCGACCTTGTGACAGACATCCCTCGATCGATGGCGTACCAGGTCAATTCGTGTCAGGCGAAGGAGATCAATCTTCTGCAGATGGTCGAGAAGATCAAGCGCATCCCGAAGGTGGTCTTGTTGCCCAAGCAAATAATGGTACAAAATAACACCGGTGGCAGATCAGGTGAAATTCCTAGGATTCTGGGAATTGTACATCGCTGGATGGTAGAAGTGCCGTTCTCACCGCAAGACTTCCTTATGCTGCAAGACCTTGTCGGCGCTGCTGAGGACCTTTGCGAGTTCCATTCCAGCCCCGGGTTCAGGATCCAGATCGAAGGACGCTCTCAACGAACGGGAGACACGTGACAACAACCCGGCCGGGCATCATGTCTAGCACAGACGTTGTGCTGTTGCTACTCTTTACGTGTGGGTCTCAGGTTAGTTCACTAAATGTCTGCACTACTGGTCACTTTGGGCGGCGAAGAAAGCATGAGCGGCACCGTGCAACCCTCCGAGAATACCAAGAAGAAACAGTCGGAGGTCAAGCGCGATGAAAACACCTCGGGATTCAGCGAGCAGATTTTTCGACGAGGGTGTGCAGATTGCGGGAGCGTGTCATGCACGAGTTGGCAAAATTCACCAACCGGTGGAAGCGAGGAAAGATGGAGACTTTAACGTCCACAGAGCTGTTAGTAGTTCCCAGGAGATGCCATCACTCATTGCTAGCTGACCTTCTCAATCACTCCAGGTTCTCGTAGCTAGCTCCGATTTGCATGCTCGTTATGCATTCATTCCCAGTGTTGTGAGCTACTACCGACTCTCCGTACCCAAACACGTATCAAGACCCCCTCGTTCCATCCCCTCGTTTATTTCCCAACCACTTTTCTCGACGGGAGATTCACCAGCGTGGTGGGAACGGTCGGCCGGCCAGCGCGTACGCGAAGACATGGATCCCGACCACTCAAGACCACGAGTGCTCCGCTCGCTCTAGCCAGGTCAAGGAAGAGCCGCGGTTCCAGTGTGAAGAGCACGACACGATGAAGACTTGCTCGTGCTGCGGGAGAACCAACCGCAGCATCACCAGCAAAAAGGTATTCTCATACTCACCCGGACTGCTGGGGTGCGGGTGCCCGGAGATGCCTACTCCGCGGTTGTTCGTTGCGCGTGAGCTTGCACGCACTGACCCGAAACAGAAAACGGTAGGTCTTCTAGGCAGGGAGGTACTTTGATTGGCTAAAATGGTAACCAATCACGACCGTTGCGTTGCAACGTGCGGTCCCGTGCCCATTGACAAGCGGGCCGTCGAAAGCGCACGTCTTCGCCAGCCATGAGCCTGCTGCAGCTCGCTGCCCGGCGCGCCGCCGCGTCGCGCGCGCCGTTCGCCGCGTTGCGCTGCATCTCCACCGCCTCAGGCGCCTCACCCTCTGCTGCTGGTAGCTCTGGCACCGCTCCGTCCTCATCCAGTGAGCCCGCTGGGTCCACGACGCACTTCGGCTTCCGCGAGGTGCGCGAGGAGGACAAGGAGGGCATGGTGGCCTCCGTCTTCCACAACGTGGCCGAGCGGTGAGTACCTGCAACGCCTTTATCTGTTCTATGTACTGCATTGTTCCTTCGCTGGCGCTGGAGATGCTGACTGCGGCATGTGTGGACCTATGCGGCCAGCTACGACTTGATGAACGACTTTATGAGCGGCGGCATGCACCGTGTGTGGAAGGACTTTTTCGTGGATGCACTGCACCCCGTGGGCCCACTTCGCTGTCTGGACGTGGCCGGTGGAACGGGCGACATCGCCTTCCGCATCGCCGAGCGACTCTCCCAGTCGCGTACGGGCACAGCGGGCTCGGAGATCACGGTGTGCGACATCAATTCCTCCATGCTGCAAGTGGGAAAGGAACGCGTGCCCAAGGTGCTACCTAACGTGAATCCGGCGCTCTTCAACTGGGTGGAGGGCAATGCTGAGCACCTGGACTTCGAGGACAACTCGTTCGACGTGTACACCATCGTGTTCGGCATCCGCAACGTGACGCACGTGGACCGCGCGATCCAGGAGGCCTACCGCGTGCTCAAGCCCGGCGGCCGCTTCATGTGCATGGAGTTCAGCCAGGTGCCCAACCCGCTCATTCGCTCCGTCTACGATGCCGTACGTTGTCTACAGCCCTGTACCGCTTGTCTCTACCTTGGCTCTAGTAGGCCGAAGACCGCTGGACGTGTTGTTGATTTTGTGTTCGGTGTTTCTGTAGTACTCGTTCAACGTGATCCCGCTGCTGGGTGAGAAGGTGGCCAGCGACCGCGACTCGTACCAGGTGAATGAGGCTTTATAGCCCTATGGTCATGTCCTTGGAGTTCTCTCTAGCATTCTACTCAAAGCTAACCCTTTGCGCACGTGTGTGTGGTGTGTGAACTAGTACCTGGTGGAGAGCATTCGTCAGTTCCCACCGCAGGAGAAATTCAAGGCCATGATTGAGGAGGCCGGCTTCCAACGCGTGACGTACACCAACTACACCATGGGCGTCACGGCCGTTCACTCGGGTTTCAAGTTCTAGACCAGCCGTTCTGCTGCCGCGTGTCTGTCCGCTGGCAGCCCATAGTCATCCACCAACTATGCACCCTGTAGCCAGCACAAGACGTAATACACCCACCACGCGTGACAAGAAAGCAGTCTGCTGCGTGTTCTATCCCTTTACTGCTCTAGTTGATGCAAGTGGCCGACTAGCGCATACGCTCGACATCGACGCCACTGTCCAGCTTCTCCACGAGGATGGCACGATTGTGGCGCGAGTACGCATTCTGCGGGTCCAGTGCCAACACTTGCGTGTAGTCAGCCACGGCCTCGTGGAAGCGCCGCATCTTGGCCAGAGAGTAGGCTCGGTTACTCAGTGTGCGCGTGTTGCGTGGGTCAATCGTCAGCGCCGTCGTATAATCCGCCACCGCCTCTTCATAGCGTCGTAGCTTGCGCAGAGCGTAGCCGCGGTTGTTATAAGCTGCCACGTTGCGCGGCTCGAGCGTCAGCGCTGCGCTGTAGTCCGCCACTGCCTCTTCAAAGCGTCCCATGTTGCGCAGACAATAGCCGCGGTTGTGATAGAACACGGCGCTGCGGCTGTCCAGCGCGAGCGCCTGCGCAAAGTCCTTGAGAGCTTCTTCATGCCTTCCCTGCTGGTCGTAGCAGAGCCCGCGACTGTTGTAGCTGGACACGGAGCGCGGCTGCAGCGAGATGGCGCGGTCAAAGTCGGCGATGGCTCGAGTTGTGTCCTTCATCTTGTCGTACGTGCTGCCGCGGTTGTGGAAGGCATTGGCGTTGGTAGGTTCCACTCGCAGCGCGGCCGTATAGTCTGCCACAGCCTCTTGGAAGCGACCCAGCTTGTCGTATGAATACGCTCGGTTGTACAACGACTTGAAGTGCGCCGGGTTGAACTCGATGGCACGCGAGTAATCGGCGATGGCCAGTTCAAAGTTGCCCTGCTTGCGGTGGCAGAAGCCACGGTTGTGGTAGAAGTCGGCGTTGGTGGGCAGCAGCTCGATGGCGCGCGTAAAGTCCGCCAGCGCGCCGCGATAGTTCCCGCTGCGGTCCAGCGAGATGCCGCGGTTGTAGAGCGCGAAAGCGTTGCGTGGGTCCATGGCCAGCGCTTGCGTGTAGTCCTGCACGGCCGCGTCAAAGTTCCTCATCTTGTCGAACGCGAAGCCACGATTGAAAAACGCCTTGAAGTGCTTCGGGTTCAGCAAGATGGCGCGTGAATATTCGTCCGCTGCGGCTTGGAAGTTACCTTCCTGTCGGAGCTGAAAACCTCGGGCGTGATGCAGCTCTGCCGCCTCCAGCGCTGGCAGAGCCGTTGGAGGCTGAGCCATTGCTTCAGTTCCCAAGGAACCTGTTGCCAGCGACTCAGTATCAGCAGTCTTCTCTTCGACGGACTGACTCGAGGAGTCGGCACTGTCTTGCTTTACCGAAGGACTCGAGGATGGCACGCAAAATACTGTTCCAGGAGCAGCAGGGGGAAGGTTGGCCGAAGTGAGAGCATCAGGAGCAGAAGCTGATGTACCAGCCATCATTGGACGTGAGCACGGGCTCAAGGACAGCGCGGCAGCTAACGAAGACCGCAGGTCGTCCTCCAGATTGTTACCCGCATCCTTATGCATCGATGCGGGTGATGGAGTCTTGACACTTCCTAGATGCTGGGAGAAGAGGAAGGCACGGGCGTCTCGATGTCCCTTGTCTTCGTCCTGCTGCTGCTTCTGTCGATGTTGTTGGTGCCGTGAGAGCGTCGCGGTCCGATGCAGTTTCTGTTGGTGTTTCTGATGAAGCTTGAGCTTCTTGTCCTTGAGCAGTGCAAAGTTGTAGTCGTCAATCGCGCGCACAAAGTCGCCTTGCGAGTTATAGCACGACGCACGCGCGTACGCAGCGTTCACATGCTCCGGATTGATCTGCAACGCCCGAGAGAAGTCCCGGATAGCCGACTCCACTTGGCCCAGCTTCGAATACGCGAGTCCGCGTGTGTAAAAGGCTGCAGCGTTGCTTCCATCCAGCGCCACAACTTCACTCAGATCTCGGACGGTCTGGTCGTAGTGCTCCTGCTTGAATAACGCTTGCCCACGAGCCAGCAGTACCTTGGCATCCTTGGGTTCGCGTACGAGGTGACTGGTGGACGAGTCGATTACTTGCTGCAGGTCCGTGGTCTGACGAAAGTAGTACGTCCGGTTCGGATGGCTCTGCGCCGCCTCTTCCGTGGAGAGAAAGTCCTTCCGCTTGAGCAGTGTAGGCTTCTCGGTTGCTGTCTCCGCATCGACTTCCGGGGTGCTCGCCATCTTGAGCGTACTGGGCCAAGGCTTGTCCCTGCTACTCTCGTGAATGGAGCGTCGTTTCATAAGAGCGTTGTGGCGTCTTTTGTCTCGGTCTGTTCACTAAATTGAGCCATCCCAGTGCCCACCACGTCCCTTCACGCATTCGCATGAGCCACACTGTTGGTACTTCTTGGTCATGCAGACACTTCATCCAGCTGCTGCCTAGAATGCTCCAGATTCACGCGTCAATGCGCGTTTGCCTGTATGTACGAACCTGCCAGCATACTTGGGCAGCACCAGACCTCACTAATCCTCGTCTTCAGCGTTATCCTCTTCGTCGCTCGAGTACTGGCCGTGCACTTCGTAGAAAGCAGCGTCGGGGAGCTCGAACAAGTAACTGATGTCGTGAGCGGACAAGACGGAGGCAGTGCCATCCTCGTCGTCACTACTGCTCTCCGCAACGGAGAGGTTCGGCTCGTCGGCATCATTGTCAACGTCACTTTCCTCCCCGTCGCTTGCCTCGGAGCCGCTGTTTTCTTCTTCAAACGCGTCCGATTCGGAGTCAGAGATCCCCTCCTCGTCCTCCATGTCCTCGTCCTCCATGTCCTCATCTTCATCACTCGAGTCGGACTCGTCATCGTATTCATCATCGTCTAGAGTATCCGAGCCATCCTCACCCTCCTCAGCATCCGAGTCGTCTTCGGTGGGGCGCTTCCGGCCGATCTCGTACAGACGGCAGACGGAATCATCTTCGCCGTACCCACTAGCGTCCAGATACCGCCCTTCAACGACCGAAAGCAACGTACTCTTGGTGTTAGCACTCATGTCAAAGATGGGGCGACCCAGCTCGATCGTCGCGACATCCTTGTAGTCTCGTGCATCCAGCACCCGGAACCAGGACTTGAGCTTGCTCTTCCTTCGCTCCAAGTAGTTTCCCTGCATTTACAGCGCAGAACCAAAAACACCGAGTCAGTTGCCATTTCGACGCGTGCATCCAGGTCAACACCAACCAAGTCAATGCTCACCCCTGCATACGGATAGTATGCATACAACACACTGCCCGTAGAGTTGAACTTGATGTTGCACTTGTCCATTGCCGGCACGACCCGCAAGAGGCGGTAGGTCCGCAGGTCCCACACTGCCGAGTTGACGATCACCTCGTTGCCACCGGGATGGAAAAAACCGTAGCCCACGTTGGAGAGCTTGTCAAACTTGTACAGCGCGCGCGTTGGGATGCGTGCATCCCAGAGCATGCCATCCGTGAGGATTGTGCCATCGCTTGGCGAGAAGCAGCAGTTTGTCTCCATCCCGTAGTCGTTGGAGCGCATCGAGTCTTTCAAGTCGCACAAGACATCTCCCGTGGCGATGTCCAGAACAATAGCTCCTGTCACCGAAAGGCCAAGCCCGTCCAAATCATCCGCGTGATCGCCGTGCCGAGCATCCAGCGCAACAATACGGTCGCCGTAGTGGTTAAACTGTGGGCTGACAGCGCCGTTGAACCTCCACCTCTCCGAGTCCATGCGGCTTGCATCCCACAGTGCAACTTCGGTCGAGCCTAGCTCCGTGAGAGCCACGGACCCGGTTACCACCAGTCGATTTTGGAGCCCCATGGGTGAAGCCTCGTTGGTCTCCAGACTAACGATGGCACTCGATGGAGAATGGCACGTCCACTCTTCCACCACGCTGTCATTTTCAATGTTCATCCGCCGTAGCTCGCCGTCGTGGTTGCCAATCAGCAGTTCCTGCTGATCCTGACCAAAGAACCGCGAAGCACTCACTCCACTCCAGTCGAACTCATTTCCATGGGCACCCACAGTGCGGTATGGACGATAGCGGCTGAAGATGTACCGATCGATGCCAGCATCAGCGTAATGGCTCGAGAAGGCTCGAGATCCAGTACGATAGCCTGTCCGGTCACGACGTAGTAAACGAGTGCAAATACTCAAATTCGTCGCACTGGCCGTGGGGGGACCTGGGCACCGATGCAGCGCGTCTTTCCCCAGCAATTTGAACGGAGGAACGGTCGTAACGGGGTTGGCGCATTGGCGATGCTGCTCTCTCAGGTAATTCACGATGATCTCGTCCAGTTTGCTCGATGCTGTTGGTCGACTGGTCTCCCCACTATTACTCCATCGCGTATTCAGTGGGAGTTTCTGCAGTGCGTCGGATGGTGCAGCCGTGTCGGCTGTCACTCTCGGAAAAATGGCTGGCACCTTCCTGACAGAGTCTTCGAAGAAGTGGCGAGTCGAGAGTGCTTGCTTAACACGACCTCTTGCTTGGCTGTACGCAGTCCTTTTGAGATTGGAGCCTGGGCTCTGACCCTCGGTCGGGGACGTCGTCGTCGTGATTTGCAGTGATATTTCGTGTGTGCCTGAGCGCGGTACGATCGAACCCAGTGACGACACCCGCTGCAACTTCTTGGGACGTTTGGTTTCATCCCCACTGTGATAGCCACTGTCTCGGCGAAGAACTATGGCTGACGATGCTCCACGCTCTGTAGCCGATCGATTCTTAGGAGGTATCGCCGACTCCTTTTGATCAAGAGGGTGCTTGCTTGCCACAGTCAAAGTGCCGCCCTCCGTTCGAGAAGTCAGCACGTTTGAACCCACTGATGCGTCACCGCAGTTTGCGACATCGATCTTGGCCTCGTCAACGAGTGCAGATGCGGCGTGATGCAGCCCTTTTGTCTTGAGGTGGTCATGAATCAGCCGCAGCAGTTCATTCTGGTCGTAGGTAATCTTGGTATTCGCGACAATGCTTGCCTTCTCGATCTTCCTCACCGTCGGATCCGTTGCCTCGTTGATGACGACATTGGACGCCCGATGGGTCACCTGAGAAATCAGATCCAACGCCGACTCGCGAAAGCGCACGTGAATATCAGCATTCTCCTCCAGCACTGGTTCGGTACGGATCATGTCGGACAGTAGTTGGCCAATCTGCATCTTCTCAAGGATCTGCGAGATGTGGCGGTCTCGCGAAAGCCCCAAGAGCGCGCGCGTTGCCAGCAACCGAATCGCGTCTGCATTCTGCACCGAACGCTTGTAGCGGAGCAAGTAGACGCAAACTTTGATGGCATTCCGCTCTCGCGCCAGCTTCCGCACAGGTCGAAGGGCCTTGTCGTCCTTCGCTTTCGAGCAGCAAATCGCAATTGAGGAGCTGTCAGGCGATGAAGCGCTGGGGCCCAGGCCAAACGAGTCTGTCGCGTCGATGGTGTCCGGCTGCTGCTGCTGGTGTTGATGGCCGTCCTTCTTGGCCCGCATGCTTCGAGCAGTGAGCGTATACTGCCGAATATCTTTGTACGGATGCTGCCAGCAGTCCTCACGGTGTGGCGGAGAGACGCAGTTGCAAAACACTCGCAGTGCATCTCGCACCAGTGCCGAGTCTCGCCAGTTGTTACTCATGGCGATATCCAGCAAAATCGTCATTCCCAAACGCTTTGAGGAGCCGTCCTCGTCCACGGAGACTTTCGTCGCGCACACTTCGTTCGCGAGCGATGGCACCACTAGCGTCAATATGCGAAGTGACTCCAAGCAAAACTGCGCTCGCTCCGACGTCCAGATGCGAATAGTGGATGAATTGTCTTCCGGGTTTGTGTCTTGCATCACCGAACACATGGCCGCCACGACCTCCAATAGGACCAGGATGCCGCGCAAGTGGTCCAGTTTGGCCGCAGGAGGCCACATTCCACCACCTGGACCCGTCGCTGGCGACCATGAATTAGTCGAGTTGGCGCCACTGGCGCTGAAGCGATACTTTTCGTAAAACACCAGGTTCTGCTCGTGCGTCTTGTCGTCCACATCGATAGCCTTGGACCATAGGATCTTCGGGACGCGCGCTGGGATTCGAGATGCTGCCGTTGCTGCCGTCAACACTGGTGTAGTGCTCGGGGCCGACGACCGGTTCGACGGGTGATTAAGCTGCGCCAGCTTCCTCCGGAGTCGATGAGTCACCAAAGCGGTATGCACTCGGAGGTACTGACGCATACACAAACACGCATCTTGTGCCAGTTGGCGCTGGGCTGCAGACTTGGCATGGTTTCCCACTCGAATGATGTTCAACACGATGTAGAGCCCGTCGTGCTTGTCGAAGCAGTCCAAGATGGCCTTAAACCCGAGCGTCAGGCTGAAGAACACCACTGCGTTCTGCCTCGCACGGTCATTGGGACTGGAGAGCAGCGCGAGGGCCGCCGACAGCATACTCTCAGGGTTCGACCCGATAATACGCTCGATAACTGCGCCAGACGACGCGAATCCGTGGAGACACATGGACAAACTGCGGTCCAGAAAGCCCGGCTGACCCACCAGCTGCTGTGATTTGAAGATCTTGAAAAGCAGCTCCACTCCACCCGTTTCAACCATCGAGAATGAGAACTTCTTGTGCGCGAGGAAGTGTGACGTCAGCTTCATCGTGTGCGAGAGCACGGTGGGGTTCTTGCTGTGCAGGAATGTGATGATGGTTCCCACGATATCCTCCTTGAGCGCTGGAGCAAAGAGCTCGAGGTATTCGCCCATGGAGCCTAGACAGTCCAAAGTATACAGCAGCTCCAGCATCACTAGACGATTGAAGTCTTCTTCGTGGTGCTCTGGGCTAGGCAGCACAATAGTGCCTTCATCTGCAAAGCTTCCCACTGCGTCATCCTCAGCGGCTGAAAGCGGAAGCGCAGGTTGACTTGAGATCGCAGCTGGCGTCTCTTCCTCTTCAGCCTCCATACTCGCATTGGCATCAGCATTATCAGTGTCGTTCCCGTGCGGGTTGCTTCGGCCCATGGCTTCGGAATGCTTGCGCTTCGTGCCAGATCGCTGCGGCGTGGAAGCCCTGGCAGCTCCACCAGATGAACACCCGCCTGCACTGCCCTTCTTGTGGCGAGAAGCAGCATTGCGGAGGTTGTCCTGCATGTATTTAACCGCTTGTTGGCGTTCCTTCTCCAGCTTAGACGCGTACATCCGAGCACGCTTCAGCAGCTTCGTGGGCGTATCGTTGTTCACGACACTGTCTGCAACCGAACGGTCTCTCAAGCCCACAGACAGTAGACCAGTGGCGTAGCACCGCAATGCTGGCTGAGCATCCACGGCATACGCACACACAAGCTCTAGCGTCTCGTCCTCGTCCAGCAGGTGGACAATGGCGCGGCTGTTGACGGGCACAGTGGCCAACAACAGCCGGCAAGCTGCCGCCTTCACGCGATTCGGTCCCAGATCCGTCAGCTTGCTCTCCAACTGTAACAAGGACGCAAGGTCGAGTACGTCAGCGACTAGCAGACCACACTGGGCCGCGAGAGAATTGCTTGGAGTTGTCCAGCGAGCAATTCACGTACCATGGAGTAAAATTCGTCATTCTGCTCCAGCACCTGCAGCAAGTTCCCAATCATGTGGCCTGCAAGCAATACCAATACACACTGTCAGATGCTACAGTGCATCCTTCGCTCAATGCCTTACGTAGCAGCCAATGCCACCTACCGTCGCGCCGGTACGGAGACGAGCGCTCTTTGCGGAAGGACGTCTCGGCCTCCTCTAGTGTCTCCGCAATGCTAAGCCACACACAGCCGTAAAACATACAGCCCACCCATCAGTCTGCAGCTCGCCAAGCGCTGGACTTGAGCCTGCACGGCCACGTACATGTTGAGCTTGGTGGTCACCTCGTCGTCGGTCAGCGCACGCGCCGCCGGATCCGCCTGCGTGAGCTCCTGCGCCAACTGGAAGACGCGTGCCTCCAGCGGGTGCAGCAGCTCCTCGGCGCTCACCACCACCGCCTCGCGGTGCGAGCGCGGCTCCGTCATCCGCTCCTGGCGCCCGCCACTGCCCGCTTGGCCTCTTGTCTTGCTTGAACCGGATCCGCCTGATACTGCAGATCTGGGACTGACGCTGTCGGAGGCGACGCGCCCGCCCTCTCTCCTCTTCGCCTCCGCCATTGGCGCAAAAGCTTGGGTTAAAGGCAGTGGATTGGCTGAAATACGACGCATGCGACTCCTCATTGGTGAAAACGGGGTCCGACCCAAGAGCTCCTTTCGCAGACCAACCGCCATTTTGGCTGGATGTCGTTCTCGTTCAACTTCTCGCTGCAGGCGGATGGCGACGCCGCCGTGGCGGCTCCTGCGCCAGCGCCGGTGACACCTGCAGTGCAGGCAGAAGCTCAGCCTGTGCGCGCTGGCGAGCGCTTTGTGTGGACGCCTGCGCAGGCCCCAGCATCCTTCTCCCGGGTTGATGTAGCTGTTGGCGAAGGCGAAAGTGCGACGTCGCTGGCCTTCGAGCTTGTCAACACAACGGACGCGCACTTCCTGGCCAAGACTGGAGCCATCAGCTCAATCCTGACCACATCCGACCTGAAGACGGGCGTGTACGAAGGTGGCTTCAAACTCTGGGAGTGCGCGGTGGACCTCGTGCAATTCGTGGAGGCGACACTGCACCGCCAAGGTGGCAAGATGCCGACCACCGTGCTGGAGCTGGGCTGCGGCCACGGCTTGCCGGGCATCCACGCGCTGCAGAGAGGTAAGTCTGCTGGCGAGTGTTTGCATAGATCACTGGAGAGTGGACGCGCCTAACAACTGCGTCCTGTGCTGATGACAGGAGCCGAGCGCGTGGTGTTCATGGATTACAACAAGGAGGTGCTGGAGCTCACGACGTGTCCGAATGTCCTTCAGAACGTTCACGGTGACATGCAACTGTATGCCAAGGCTTCCTTTTACGCCGGGGCCTGGAGCAGTGTGTCTGACTACATGCAACGCGTGGAACAGCAAGCCCCAGAAGATATGCTCTTCGACCTCATCCTCACCGCTGAGACCATCTACACAGAAGCCGTGGCAATGGAACTCTACCAGGCACGTCGTCATTACGCAACTGATGCTTGCTCTTTCACTTGAATCTCTAACATGTGCGTGTACTGGGCTTATCGTGGCTTGATAGACTATCAAACGGCATCTCCGGCGCTCGCCGACTTCACGCGCGCTTGTTGCGGCCAAGAAGTACTACTTCGGCACCGGTGGCAGCGTCCAGCATTTCTTAGGACTCGTGGCCGCAGATGGCATCTTCCTTGCAGAGAGCGTCTGGGAGGAACGCGACTGCCGCTCCAACATCCGCGAGATCCTGGAGCTCCGCTACGCATTCTAACCCCCGTCGTCCTCGCTTCAAGCGGACGTTTCTCGAACGACTAAACCGTCGGCTCGCCTGTTCCTCTCGACGCCTCCGAAGGCGACTGCGGACGTCCGGCCAGACTCCAGGGCCAGAGAGCGCCAGCCGCCCTACCAGCCTGCGTCAGTGAGCGCCGTGGCCTCGCGCTTCTTCACTCCAATAGCTATCTTTATCGCTAACTGCTCGTGGGCATGCCCAGCTACTTGCTACCTGCAGTCAGCTCGCGTCTAGCGTCTAAAAAAACTCCACCACCTTGGAAGTCCACCGACTCCCGCCTTGGCCTCTCCGCCAACTCAACTCTGCTCGCTCCCTTCGTTCTGGCACCTCGCTAGTGTCCGAATCAGCGCGAGGACGACGACGACCCAAAGCGTTGAACAGCAGTGAGCCCAAGGGCGACGTCCATACACGCACAGTCCGCGTGACAAAATGGAGGGAGCTCGTGCTCGCAATCTGGCGCTCAAAGGCTCGGGTTACGACCTCCCCAAATCGCAGCCTTTTCGCCCGACTGCTTCACCTGCAAAGACCCCAAGAGCCGAGTCTCTGAACGGAGACTACCCTGTGGTGCTCAAGATCTCTAGCGTGGATGAACTACTAAGAGAGCTCCGTAAGGCGGTGCACAAGATGTTCTGTACCGCCGATCCTAGTATCGTGAGCGCCAGTCCGTACGAGAACTTTTCGCGCCAGGCCTTCCGCTTCTTCACGACCACCAACTCCATCACACCCGAGGGGTTTCACCACAAGGTTCTGCGACTCGGACTCCAGGCGTCACGCAGACTTTGTTTGGAGCTCTTCGGTCGTGTGGACCAAGAAGACTTTGGTGAGATCAGCTACGCCACCTTCGCTCATCGTATTTTCCTGCCCGAGGGCTACTTCAATCACGATGACGAGCCCACGGACTCTTCGGATCATGCCTCTCCAGTCAGAAGCAACACTGGAAGTGACGCCATCAAGTACTTCCCATTCAGTCAACGTCCAGCGTCGGCCGGAGCCAGTAGCCAACAGTCTGGTTTGGGCGTGCATCCACCGCGAAAGCCGACACCGCGGGGCAGCGGTGTAGTCCATGGTCGAGGGTCAACGAGCGCTCGTCGCGCCAGTGACAGCGACATTGCCGTGATCTACGAGTCCATGACGCTGGACGAGTTGGAAAAGTGCGTCGTACGCAAACTCGAAGTCATGATCCCGCACTCCGTGACGGACCGGGCTCGCCACGCTTTCCGCTTTTTTACCAAGGGGGAAGCCATGACTTTCGCTGAATTCCACCGCCATCTCGGGTTGCTGCAGATACCGCTCTCGCCGACCAAGTGCCGCGATCTCTTCGTGCAACTCGACAGGGACCGAGATGGTATGATTGACTTTGCTGAGTTCATTGCGACACTTTTCAACAAGCACGCAAATACGTTGAGTCCGGCACGCCCGAACAGCGCCAGATCAACGAAAAGGGATGCAGTTCACCGCAGTACACACTCCGAGACGTCGTCACAGTGTGAGGAAGAACCGTCCATGACCACCAAGCAAGCTATGGCAAAGTTACGAGATACACTGGACCAGCAGTTCTCGGAAGAAACGGACCGATTCCAGCAGGCTTTCAAGGTGTTCGGCAAGCCGTCTGGTATCTCCCGGGACGAGCTCAGCGCCGCAATGCGGAAACTGGGGGTCAGACTTTCGGACAAGCAAGTGCAGGACGTCTTTGACCTCATGGATTTCGATAAGAGCGGCGACCTGGACCTCAATGAGTTCGTGCAGGGTATCATGCTCGACGACAACTCCACGTCCGTCTGGATCTCGGTCAAAGACCGCACAAAGGTTGAGGACTCTCGACGCAAACTCTACTCCATGGCAGTGCAATCGGTGCAAGACTCGTGGACGATAGCCGACATTGAGAAGATGCTACGTGAGAAGATCGAGCAGCGTACGTCACGGTCCTCTGATTGTTTCCGACAGGCTTTTCGTATCTTCAAGAAGGCCAACGATATCAAACCCGACGAATTTCACTTGGCCCTGGAGGCCGTCGGCCTCCCACTCACCCGCATGCAAGCAGATATCCTCTTCCGGCGGTTCGACAGAGACGGAAGCGGAGATATTGACCTCAACGAGTTCATCCATGGTGTGCTGCCTCCGGACTATACGGGTCATTCGTGGGTAGCTGCTGCCGACGAGATGCACCGTATTGCGGCTGCTCAAAAGAAAGCGGAGGCGTTGGCACATCCTGACCAATACATGACAGAGATCGAGATGGCGAGCTGGAGTCTGGACCAAATTGAGCAGCGGATACGCGACAAAATCATGCAGTCCACCTCGCGCAGTTCAGATACATTTCGACAGGCGTACAAGATCTTCAAGAAGAGTAACCACGTGACCATGGAGGAGTTTCGCGAGAGGTTACTCGCGCTTGGTTTCCGCTTGACGCCGACGCAATGCTCAGGCCTTTTCAAGCGGTATGATACTGATGGCAGCAACGACATTGATCTGCAGGAGTTCTGCATGAAGATTCTCCCACCCGACTACACAGCAGACGGGGATCACTGGTCGCACTCGGAAAAGTACAAGAAGGAACGGCAACGCGAGAAGCTCGAGTATGTCAAGCGCACCAAAAACGGGCTCATCATCCTCCCCAAGTTCGCCGAGTCGCGCCGATTCACGCGAGGTCACTACGTCTCGCACACTTTTGAGCAGCTCAAGGACGACATACGACCTGCAAGTAGTGGCCTTGACGACGGAAACGTGCAATCTGGTGCTACTCGACCCACAACTCCTGCCACCAAAGAGGAAGTGCCTAGGCCGCCTACGCCCCGTCCACCTCAGCCTACGCGGGTTCCATCTGCACTCTCCACACGCACCACTTCGCATCATTTGCTGAGTCCACGCAACAGTTCTGGCAGTATCGATTCCTCCTCGAACCAAGCAGAGAGGCCTCAGGTATCCTGCAGTCCACGCAAGGCGAGAGCGACAGTAACATCCCCAAAGGAGCGAGTAGGGGAGACGCAGCATGCTTCACCCAGTCGGTCCACGTCCCCTACTTCTCCACGGGACCGGCCTCCCACTCGTCCGCTATCGCCGCGAGGTGCGAGAGTTCTCGAGTCCTCTCCTCAACCATCCAGGCGTCCTTCAACGCCACGGAAAATGTATCCACGAACTCCCGAAGAGGTCGGAATCGAATACGAAGATGAAGAGGTTCTTGACGCGAAGACAGCCTCGACATCGTCAGACCTATTCCGGGTCAAAAGACTCGCTCGGCGTCGCAGGACTGAACCAACCTGTCGCCGCCCGCTGAGCGCTCGCAACGACGAACGAGAGAGCACTTCCAGCCGAGTGTCAGTGAGAGCTGCTGAGAGCGTCGCGGGTACCTCTGCTGGCTGGTCCAGCACTAACACGAGCCGCGCCGTGGGTCCCGCCAAGTACACCCCCCAGAGGAACCACCTGCTGCTTATCAAGCGGTTCCGGCAGGCTGCAGCTAAGGGAGCGGACGCGAGTCGCCCTAAGAGCGCAACGCCCCAGCGCCGGCAACGTCCGTGATCAAATCGCCTTGCAACCTCCAGCCACTCTCTCCATCTCTATCAACACGCATGCCATCCGGCAGTACTGAGGGCTGACAGCTCAAACAAGTAAAAGCGAGGCGTACTCGTGTGTGAATCACCGCAATGAATGCCATCTGCCTGCCTCGCAGTCTTGTTGAGTGTGGCCAAACCGAGAGACGCGCCAGCAGAAGCTGAGAAGCGGTGCAGAGAAGAACTTCGCGCGAAGATGACGAGATTCACCTGCAGCCAGACGCTTCAGTGGTAGGTGCAATCCGAAAGCGACACAGAATATGAATGCAAGCCAAGTACTCGCGTAACGACGAGCCTCTATTTGTTTAGTCGCCGTCCTCTTCTTGCTGCTTACTTATCGCTCGAAGTGTTGGAAATCGATCTGGAAGACCGACGCGAGCAGCAGCGCGCGGTCGTGCGGAGTCGAATCCTTCGGGAACTCGAGCACGAAGTTGTTGTAGCCACCACCGGAGCGGAACAAGGTTGCGCAAGAACATCCACGACCAAAGCTCGCCTGCAAGGTGGCGGCGATCTCGCCATCAGGGTCCAAAACGTCGTACACGGCGTCGGAGCGGCAGACCGATGGTGCGCAGCAGTTGTTGACGCGACCACAGCAGCTTCTGTTCACCCGCACGGTATAGCGCTTCTCATAGGATCCGTCAGGTGTCAGACGCTCAATGTCCGTGTACGTAGTGCTTAGGCAACACACCGAGCAGCAACGCGACAGATACGGCGAGAAGCTCTCGCGGACTCGTCCGATGTGAATGAGGTCTGTCTTCCTGCTGCCAATGGCGCCCAGTTTCATCTCCAGTGGTGAGCACAAATGGCCACCGTACTTGAATGGCCGATCAATGACGTACACGTCTCCATCCTCGCCGTCCAATGTGAAGTGCAGTTTGAGTGGACGCAGCGAGCCGCATCCAAAGTATGTCATCACGAGGCGCGTCAGGCAGCCACTCTCCTCTTGCGCACGCATGAAGGGCTCGAGCGAGCGCAGTTCTTTCTCCGTGGGCGACCAACCGTCCGAATCTCCCGGGTTTTGCTTTACAGTCTTCCCGCTTGGCAGTCGATGCACGACGTATTTGTTGCTCTTCTCCCAGGGAACTCCCACGGCCTGAGCGATCATCTCGCCTGCCTGGGTCTGCTGGCGAACCACCACGCCGCCCGTATCCGCCAGCGATCTCTGCGTTCGCTCGAAGCCATCATTTCCGACCCAACCGCCGTCCATGGCGCTTCTAGGTAGATTCACGCGGAAGGAGGTGGTCGCTTCCCCCTTACTTGCGTCTCGAGATCGGTTGTTTCACTTCACTGTTGGTGTCCAACTGCAGCAATGGCTCGCTCCAGAGAAAGGCAATGCAAAAAGAGCTCACGCACTTGAGCTACTGCTATCTACGACGCATGTGAAGGTCTATTTCAGAAAAGTGCAGCCATCTCAAGTCGTTTCCCAACTGCCCTCAGCATGCCAAACATACAAAAGTACCAACAATGCATCCCTTACCAGCTCGCAGGTTCCAATGCAATGCATTTTCCGTTGGTACGAACTCGTCTGTCGACTTCTGGCTCGTTGCTCTCCTACTCCAATCGGTGGTGCTTGGCTGGCTTCCTTGTAGCAGCTTCTCCTGTTTGCTCTTTTAGCTTTGCCAGCAACTCTTGCACCGCTTCTTGGCGCTTGAAGCGGTGCTGCTTAGTGTGGATCTTGTCGGCGCATCTGTTGAGCTTAATCACGCATTCCCGGACCTCAAGAGAGTTCTGCAGCCTGCGTTCGCTCGTCCGCGTCGAATAGACGACTTGGCCAACCACCTCCAGCGCTTTGTCGAACTGCACGAGGGAGAAGATGCCGTCCTTCCATTTCCGCACCAGCGCCAAGGTGTCGTAAATATCCTGCTGTAGCGCTTGGTCCTCAACACCAAGGGCCTCCGATGAAAACGCAGCGTCAGACCTTCCAGTCGAGCGCGTTTGTCTTTCACCGCTCGGCTTAGCGATGCCACCTGACGCTTCGCCAACAGAACTGGCTTGCTCCCGCTCTTTCAGCACCGCATCTAGCCCATCCATCAGTCTGAAAGAGCAGTACGTGCAGTAGAAGCAAACAAGTACATGAGCCAAACACAACCAGCGTGGATATCCCGTCTAAATCCCGTGTCTGCAGGTACATACCTGAGGAATCCGAGTCTGTTCCCCTCATTTGGGATACACTTGGCGTAAGCACGCAGAAGCACGATCAGCCGACGATACTTCTCAAGGAGGTGCTCCCGGCACGGAGACTCTCGGATCCATTTTCCCACGACCTTCATGCCAGCAATCATGGATGAATATCGTCGGCCGTTAGTGTCCTTCGCTGCCGTAGTCTGTAACATCCGGAGGACCTCTGGGATGCGGTGGGTTCGCTCGGCAAACGACAGACTGTCCACTTTGTGGACCAGATTGCTCATATCTATCTTGGCTTTCTCGATGGACGACCCAATTGCCTTGGGACTACCCGCCGAGCGTCCCGGAGTTTCGCCTTGGCTTGGTGCTGCACTCCTGGGTCTTTTTGGCATATTGGCCATGTCGCTTGGGATTCCCATTGCGATACTCTCCAGCTGAGCTCGGGGACTGTGCCATACACGACGTACACGAACGACCGTATCAAATGAGCAAACGAGCCATAAGGCAAGGTACCAGGACCGTGGTTGCAATGGCTCGTACCGGTGGAATTCCGCGCGCAGCATCTTGTGCTTGGCGCAGGCACCAGAGAGCGCCATAACCAGCGTCTGTGTCTCGTTCACATACTCAGGCGTCCACCGGAGCTCCCCGAGTGTCTTGACCACGCCCTCCAGTGCCTGAGCAGTCACCTCCGCTGCTGGCTTCTGGTGCTTCGTATCGCTGTGATTTGCCAACTGCTGGATCAGTCGCACAATACTCTGAATGAGTTGCTTCCACTCGGAATGCGTCTCCAACGAGATAAGTTTCTTGTGTGTCTGTATAATATGGGTCAGACGCAGACACTCGTGGGCCAACTTGAGCTCGTCGCCGCTGCCGTCATGGACCTTGCTCGGCTGCTGCTTTGACCTCCGTGGCGGCTTCTCGATGGGCGGTTTCTCGTCTTCAAACTCGGACTCCGTGGATGACTTATCACTGGACGGAAAAGAAGGTGAAAAGGATGAGGAGGAAGGCTTACTCGAAGCCTGTGTCGTTTCCACTTCCCCGCGGCTGCTCTTCTTCGGCTTGGATTTCCGCTCCCTCGCTTTTACCTTCGCCTTCTTGCCCACTGACTCGTCCACTTTCTGTGCCGACCGCTTCCTCTTCTTGTCAACAGTAGATGAGGTGTCTTTGCCGTACTGGAAGCACCGCCAATAACGCACATTGCAACAGGGAACACAGGTCAGCTAGCGACCAGCCAACAGAGGCCGTGCATGTGCCCATGGCCTTACAACGCACGCTTCGAACGTACCACTGCCATGCCGAGCGCCAACTTGGGCAGAACTTCCCCTAGCTGGCGCTGCAGCTCAGAAACTTCGCAGACGGTGGTCATCAAGCTGTCGCTGCGGCACGGCACCGTGCCCTTGTCTTGCTCCAGTTGCGCCACCGCCTCACGCACCTCCTGCAGTCGCGCGAAAGCCGCCATCACATCTTCCATCGCGTGCTTCACGCCCGCGATCTCTTCACCCAGCACCCCATTGCAGCTCTGCCGAAGCTGGTGCGGCGCCACCAGCGCCAGGATCCGCCCGTACAGCGCCTCCGTTGCCGTCCCCATTCCCGTCTTTCCAAGGCGAGTGAAATGGACTGGTGGCAGGCCGGGGGTACGCAAAGCATAACCCTTTACCGGTTTTGCTCAAGGTTACGGAGGACGAGCCGAAATGGCTACAGCCGACAGGGTGGCTCGATGTCCACGGCCCTGGGTCGCCTGGCAGGACAGGCACAGGCTTAGTTCCATGCGCATTGCACAGGCATTGGGCGTGCGGGTGGGAGGCCGGAGGCGGTCGCCGTGCTTGTGGTCTCTTTCACTGAAGCTGTGGCGGCTCCCCTGACCTGGAGCCCAGACACAATCCAAAGGTTGTGTTGGACCAGTTGAGCAGGCCGGACTGCGGTGTTCACCAGTCGTACTGCCTCCTTGCGGGTGTTCTCTTCGGGGTAGAAGCAACTTCGCCGTTTAATGATGTGGTTCTTGAACCGCATTATGGTGCTGGCGTCAATGCGCATCGGGCAGGCAGGTTCCTATCTACTCTCGCAGCGCTTCAACCACCTTGGAGACCTTAGCCACCGCAGCCGCAAGCCACAAGCCACAAGCCACAGAATCTCCCCAGGAGCTCGAGGGTGCACTCCAGCAGTGCGAGAGCCTGTGTAGCGCCCTGCAATACGCACGAAGCGACCAGGCTCCACTCACTTCCTCGCAGCACCAAGATACATTCGTGCCAGACGCGAGGAAGACAGCCAGCGGAAGACAGATCTGCTCTGCAATATATATATTTCAACCAATGGACGCGTCCCAAAGGCGTCGACGGGTCCAACTGCCGAACATGAAGCCACCACGTCAAGATATGGCTACACTATCAGCCGAACCCGAGACGAGTCCAGACGCCCACAGCCCACAGCCCACAGCCCAGACGAAGCCCCGCGCTCTCGGCTACTCAATCTACTGGAAGGGGTTCCACCAGGCGTGCGGGCTTCGGCCGGCCATGGCGTCGTAGAACTGTAGTCGCTGCACAAAGAGCTGCACCTTGTCAGCGTCCAGCTGCTCCACACGCACGTTGAACGGACAGTGCTGCGGCAGTTTCTGCTCAGTGAAGGAGCCCGGATACACCTCAGCAGACCGCGCACCCGTGTAATACATGCGGCGTGTGATGCGGCCCCACTCCAGGATGCTGTCGCTGTTGATGTACAGCGGCTTGGGGTCCGACGCGTTCTGGCCGTCTAGCGCCGGTTCTCGCTCAGGCAAATGATGCAACGCATTGCCACAGAGCACGCTGGGGCCGCCGCCTTGTGCATCCTCCGGGTGGCCTCGCGACCTCCCACTGTTCTTGAAGGTGTTCCAGCCGATAGCGCCTACGGCAAAGTCGGAGAAGGCGTAAGCCGTCTCGGCCAGCTCGCAGGCCAGCCAGAAGAGCTCCTTGTCTCCGTAGGACGGCGGAGCCGGTAGTCCGTTGTGCGCTATGAAGGACGCCAGTATGGCCGTAGCGCGTGGTTGCCGAGCCTTGTTCCAGAGCAACGTGGACGAGTCCATCTGGTGGCCACTCCGGCGCTGCCACGAGTGAGAGTTGAGCAGGAAGTCACTTGGTTGGAAGCCTAGCTGAATACCCGCAGTCAGTCGACTTTTAGGCGCGTATGTGGTCGCCTCAGCGCGCTCCACAATACCCAGACCAGCGTACGGACTCACGTCGAAGCCTTCCAGGTAGCGGTGGAGCACGCGGACTTCTGGGTCGGCACTAAAGTAGCTCGTGCGAGCGCCGAGGTGGATGAACTCTTCACAGATGCGGTCATGGAAAAAGAGAGTGCCCGTTTCGCGGTACTGGCGGCTCTCCCAGAGCACCATGGGGTTCTCGAAGAAGAGTGTGTCTGCATCCAGCAGCATCACCTCCTCGAACTGCGAGTACACCACAGCCAGCACCTTGATATCGAAGCCGCGGAACTTGGCACGGCAGTGGTCTCGGTCCACGCAAAAGAGCTGACGCGTGCCCAGGTCGTCCATCGTCGCACTCGCGTTCGCAGCCAATGCACAAATGTCGTAGAAGCGCACGAGCGGATCTTCAGTGGCCATGCGCATCTGCAGCGTCGGGGACAAGTCGCCGCAGTGGGGCACCTCCACTGGCAGCGTCACGCCTCGCCGTCGCAGCTCCAGGATGAGCGAGAAGCCCAGCGGTGCGATGCCGCTGTAGAGCGGCAGCACCACGCCGCGCTGGTCACCACCGGCTGCATCACCACGCTGCGACTCGAGCAGCAGGTGCCGTGCAAAGCGCTCGGCGGCGCGCGGCGTGAGCGGCGCCACTGTCCAGTCCTCGCGTTGCCTGTAGTCTTGCACCACGCGCAGCAGCGCCATCCCGCCCACGACTGCCAGCACCGTCAGCGCCACCAGACGCCATGGCGCACGGCGAGAGCTCAATAGCACGCGCAGGCGGCTGTGGCTGCGTCGCCGCCAGCGTTTCTCCCAGCGCTCGCCCAGCATCTCGAGGAATGCTGCTCATGGCCGCCGCCAACCCTTGGGCATGCCGCAATCCATTTCCAGATTGGCAGATTCTACGCGATTTGAGGATGTGCAGTAATCGAAAACCTTTGACAAGCGATATAGAAGCCGCATGCGTTCCAACCGGTGCAGCGAGTATAGCAGGTCTGATTCCCGGCGATTCGCAGCAAGAGCTCCGGCTCTGATCCTATTACGCTGCAAAGGGTAGCGGAAAAGAGAGGTGGCGGCACGCGTGTCGCAGAGCCGCGAGTTTGGCGAAATGGCCGAGTCACACGCGATTCATTTCAAAGCACTTGACCCGGAGACCGCGAAGTCCCGGAGACCCCCGAGGCCCGGAGATCAGGCGTTCATGGCGGCAGGCGGGCCGCTCGCCGCTCGCCGCGAGACTGCTGGGCTACTGGCGGGCGACGAAAGCGCTGCGCTGCAAGCAAAGCGCCTGGGACGAAAGCCTAGCGCCGCGGTCGCCGCCGCGTTGAATCTCCCCTGTCCTCCTCCAACCCACAGTCCGCTGCGAGATGCGCGCCTGCAGCCTGGCAATATGGACAAGCATCTTGCTGGCAGAGGACTTGCAGCTCTTGGAAGTGCTCGCGCTGCGAGCGTCGTAGCCGGAGTGGCGAGCCGGGCTGCCATTCTGGCTTGGACACACGGGGACGCACCCTCCTTGCCGCTCTTCAGTGCGCGCGCACGGAAGCTTCGCCACACCCGCGCCCCGAAGGAGCATTGAGGACCCAGTCGCCCTGCTACCGGCTGCAGCCACCTCGAAGGCCGCAGGCAAACTGCATTGGACATTGCGGTCAGGTAAGTCGGGTAGCAGGACACCGCTTGCGCTTGGAGCTCCGCGCTCTCTCCGAGGCGAGAAAGGACACTTGGCTACATTTTCGATGGGAAAGCCTGTTCCGCCCAAAGTGAGAGCCGAGAAAGGCATCCGCGGCGACTACAAACTAAACGTGCACGCTGCCGCGTTGCTCCTCCTGCGTTTGACTTGGTGGATGCAGACAGCCCCGTGCATTTCACGACTCCAGAGCTTCGCGTCACGATAGTTGGGCGTGTGTGCCTTTGGCCAAGGACTCGAGGCCAACCACTGAGAGCTGAGGATCAGGCATATGAAGTCATCACCAGCCAATCGCGCTGTGGACGGCTTACGCCAGGATTATTGGCGAGCGCCTTGGTCTCAAAGGCTCTTTCAGGAGCGGTTCCACGGCTTTTCCGAGTCCGTCGACGCCTGCAAAGCTGTGGCATTCGACTACGCTCCCTTCAACCAGACCTGCCTTTCAAGGCACATTCCTGACGCTGATAGACTGCACCCCAAGGCGACTGTAGCAGCGCTAAGCCGGCACTGGTCTTCTGCATCCAGAGGAGGGCTGCGGCATGCCACCGCCCTCCGTGGGTTCGCCGCCTCGATGCATGCCGGAGTATGCCGCCCGACTGCACATCCACACTCACCTCGTCTAGCCCAGCACCTCTGCACCTCTGCACCGCACCGCACCGCACCACCCACGCCGCCATGAAGACGCCCCAGAGCTTGCTTGTCACCGTCCTACTTGTGTCTGCCACCGCGCTCGCTGCTGCCCGAGACGCAAGCGCAGAGGGGAATACATCCGCGCAAACAGGCGACGCTGCAGCACTTACCCAAGCTCCTGACAGCAACGTGGCCATGACGCCTATCCCGGCGTGGGTAAACCCTGCTGCGCCACCTCCAGCAATGGATGATCCCGCATGGGGCAGCGACGTCATCGCGGCCGGTAGCGGCACCGGCACCGGCAGCATGGCTGACGGCGGCGACGATATTGAGATCCCGTCGGAGACCCCTAAGGCCTCGAAGAAGACGCCCGAACCCAGTCCAGAGTCCACCAGCGAGGAATCGAGCGCTCCGGAGATCCCGACGGCGGCGGTCTGGACCATCGTAGTGACCACAGGGTTCGCTCTGTGAAGTGGGAGACTGACTGCGTACCTGCCCGACAACACGACAGAATAGGCTCACAAGCTGGGCTCACGACACGTCCTGCTTGTTGGCTGACTCCCTCGAGTCGGGAGAGCGCCACAAGATCGGCAAGGGCTTCCTACCGTCCTTCAAAGCAACAACACCTTGCATGCAACGTGTCTTATGTGGCTCGGAGTGGCCTGCGTGGAGAGGCCTGTGGATATTCGCGCGTTCTCGAGCTGTCCTTGCCATGTGTGCGTGCGTGCTGTTGCACGGTTGTCCTAGGTTGGCGGGCCGGGGCTGCAATATCTCAGGACCGACCGACTCCGGCGCGATCTATCGGCTTGTGGAGGCCATGTCGCTTCCAGCTCGTAAGTCGCTGCGGCTCGCGCTCTGCGCTGCATGGCTCGGTAGCCATTACGCAGGTTGGGCGGCAGCAGTGCGTGCAGTCGCGGGTGCTCTAGCCTTCGCCCCCGAGCCCAGCAGCCTCCATTGGCTTCACTGTGAGGCCAAAGCGGGGGCCTTGAAGAGTGCTTGAAGCGAGGCGGCACGTCGTCGGATCGCGGGATATGACTTCGGGCCTCGACGCCCTGCAGCACGACAGCCGCTGCAGCCACGAAATTTCAAGATGAGCAAGAAGCGCGGGGTGTCTGTAGGCGTGCGCAAGGCTGTCGTGTCGGCACACGCACCCGCCATCCGGTGGGCCCCCACGCTGGATGCCCGAGCGATCTTGCTCCCCACAGACACTCCAGAGACTACTAGCGTAATGGACCGAGTAGAAAGAGCGAGAGCGAGAGCGCAGCCAGCACGGGCCGTCGGCTGGCGTCTTCACTGCATTTGCCGCCAGCGTGCTGTCCGGGCTCGCTTGCTCGCTCTCCTTTGAGTCAGAGGCGTATCCACAGGTGATCAGGGGGAGGAGACGGGCAAAAAGAACCCATGGCGGTCGGGCCATGCGGAATTTAGACTTGCCGTTTGTATGCTGCCTATCACGTGCGACGCGTCGACGGACCCCCGTCGACGAACCCCAAAACCGGAACTGGACAGCATGGGAGGTGCGGTCGTGGACGGAGAGTGAGCGCGGGCGCCAGCCTCCTTCTGCTTTTCCAGTGCTATCCACGCGCCCTGTGCATCTTCCTTGAAGACGCGAGCTTCGAGGCTCTTCGCGTGCGTGTGCCTCTCCTTCCGGCTCACGCGTCCGAGCGCGCTCGAGCGCTCGAGCGCCGAAGCTGCGTGCTGGCATCGCTCTCCTCTGGTCATTCCTACATTTGCCTCGCAACTGCCAAGCAGCTTACTCCACTCCGCTCCACCTCCCCACTACAGAACCATGAAGGTCTTCGGCTTCCTCGCTGCTGCTCTCGTCATCGCCGTCGCCGCCGGCCAGGACACCACGTCCACGGCCTCGTCGGCCTCGACCGCCGCCACCACGACCTCGACGGCCACCTCGGCCACGAGCTCGGCCGCCACGGACGCCACGACGTCGGCCACGACCTCGACGGTTAGCTCCGCTACGAGCTCGGCTGCCACGGACGCCACCGCGACGACCAGCTCGACCTCCACGGACACGACCGTGGGCACGTCCACGAGCGCTTCGGACGCCACGGACACCACGACGACCACGAGCACCTCGAGCGACACGACCGAGACCACGACGTCGTCGTCGTCGACCACGTCGGACGACACCTCGTCGGCTTCGGCGTCGGCCTCTGCGTCTGCCTCCAACTCGACGTCGGGCTCTTCGGGCGCCGTGTCGGTGGCCGCGGGCAGCATCGCCGCCGTCACGGCCGCGGTCGCCACCTACTTCCTGTAAGTGCCAATCAGCAGCAGCATCGTGGCCTCGTCCAGTTCTGGCACCGCTCTGAAGCGGTTGCTGTGCCCTGGACTTGATGCGCCCGATACGAGCATTGGACGCACGGGAAGGGAGAGCGCAGTGCGCTGCCACTGCAAGTCTTGGAACGAGTCCTAGAGGCTTGGACCCTGCATTTCCAGTAACACCATAAATACATTGCACCAGTAACAAATCAGCCTGTACTTGGGTCTACGGACTTGATCCCTTCCGCGTCAGTCCTTTTTGCTTTGGCAAGCAAAAAGTATGGCAGCGATTCGCGTATCACCTCAAATTTAGACTCGCCCCGCCGGCAAACCCTTTTGATGTTTTGCGCCCCCCTTTCGGTTTTAAGCACACGTGGACCGCATAAAACAACGAGGTCTCGTTTCACTATGCCTGCGTGATGCCCCCTCGCGCGCGACGTCCGTCCCGAAAACCAAGTCAAAAATGTACCCTGTAGTAAAGAAAGATGAAGACCTCCCGTTTGTTTCTCGATCGAGCTGTCCAGCGGAAAACGCCCAGAACCCCGCCTAAAGTTAACGCGCGCCGGCCCTGCAGCACTGCCATGCAGGCGCGCGGCGGGCGGACGTGAACCTGTCCGGCAGCGCGCGGTGCGCGCCGTGCCCACTCTTTTGCCTGGCGCACTGACCACATCTGGCCACCCGACCCTTCGAACCCGCCGAGGCTTCCGCTCAGGTTGAAATCAGGGCAGCGAGGGCCCCGAGGGGCCAACCAGCGGGCGAGGCTCGTGCAGCTACATATGGAATTCTGTACGTTTCCAAGCGATTTCCGAGCCAAGCACTGTTGCAGGAGGGGCCGCGCCGTCGCCTTTTCTCGCAGCAGCAGAGCCAAAAGGGCAGCAGAGCCTACAGGGCAACACCACCTTAAGGAGCCAAGGATGGCGACGGTGCCGCGACCATCACGCCCACCATAGACACAGACACTGACACAGCCGCGTCCACGCCCACGCTACCATGCGCTTGAACTCGGACTCGACACCAATGAAGAGGAAGCGGCGCTAAAGCTGACCGTCGCGACGATGCGCTCAGGTGGCTCTCGCATGGCCTTCCAGAGCGGTGACAACATAGTGTGATCGTACCCGAGCTGGATGCGAACGACAGGCTGGTGAGCGACCAACGACAGTTGTGGAGGTGCCGCTAGTGGACTTCGACGACCTTTATGCTGCTGGTGGCGGGTTCGTGATCCTGGGATGCGTGGCGCCGACAACGGTGGTGATGGTGGCGACAGCGGCCGCGGTGGCATCCTCAACTGCGACGGTCATTCTAACCATTCTGACCATGAGGAGTAGCTCGAAAGTGAAGACCCGAGCTAAGCATGGACACCAAACATAACGTGGCAGTCCGACCACCCGAATGCTGGGTGTATTGGTCTGCAGCAGGTCTGCAAGTGGATAACCTGCCGGCGTGCCAATCGGTCTAGCACTTTCTCGGCGCAGTGTGAAGGGTGAAGAAGCCATGCAATTGGCGCAGACGCTGGACCCGGATTCGTCAGCGTCGCTGCGCGCCTTCTGGCACAAGGTGCCACTCGAAGTTATCACGGAGAGCAAGCTGGCGTGTCGCTTTATCTCCACAGTGCTACTTTTACCGCCTTCGCTGTGCTCCAAGTGGGCCAGCAGCTCCAACTCCGGCTCAAGCTCTGTGGGGCGCGATGACAGCAGTTGACACGCTGCCAGTAGCAACAGCTACGGGGGCTGCATCTTTTCGGACAATTCCAATCCATGCGCAGCGGCAGGGAGTAGCACAGCTCTAGTGGCGACGCGCTCGTCAATCTCTCTCACTGTCGATGGGCGATCAGTGACATCAGCAGCAGATCCAGACGACGATCGAGGGCCCACCACCAAATGGAAGACGGAGCTCTGTCCACCGCACGTCCTCCGTTTCCAACACACAGCTGTCAATGCATGGCACAACGCTCACCAGTTTCAGTGTGCACGACAACGAGGTTCGGACGACATGATCTTCTCCATGGACTCCACCGACATGATAGAAGATGAGACTGATGACGCGGCCCACGCTTCAGGTCCGCTATTTTACTGCATGCATCCGAGTGGCATGCTGGTGCTCCAAGTGCAGCCTGCAAGCCGTTTCTGGGGCCACAGCTCCTTCTACGTAGCGATCGCTAGTGATAGCGACTGTCTCGCCTTCGAGGTGCGCACGTCTAATCAACATGGCTACGCGGTGAAGCCCAGTCGTGGACTGGTAGCCACCACTAGCGCTCAGAAAGTGGAGGCATCGATATGTGCTCCGCGTCCAGATCGGTCCTTTGACGTCGCCCAGCTCGAGGCGAAAGATGCCCTTCTCATCGAAGTGGCCAATATTTCGACCCTCAAGTGCAACGATATGATTGCGCTGAACAAGCGCAGACGAGCAAGAGCTGAGCGCGTCGTGGGGAGTTATCTCGTCTATTGGGCGCAAATCTATTATGCTTACGGCGTAGTCGGCAACGGAGGGAAGTCACGCGGACGGTGACAGCTAGAGCAGTCCTGTCGGCGATGTGAAGGCATCAAAGAGAAGAAGCACGACGACACGGCGATACGAGAGCGACGAGCAGCGTCGAACTATGGGATCTGCCATTGAAAGTATGCAAACGTTTTCGACCATCACGGCCATGGAGCCGCCGGAGATTCGGCCGGGAGAAGCGAAGGCTGTAGTTACCAGTTTCAGTCACGACAATACTTTTTCCAGCGCTTCGGGGAGTGAACATGCGAGTGGTGATGCAAGCCACAGTGAGAGTCACAGCGGGAGTGACTCAGACAGCAACTGTGAATATGGTGACGGCAGTGGAGATGCCTCGACAGTCAATGGTGGTGGTGGATTCCGCCGATTGCACTGGCGCCGTGGACTTTTCAGACCCGGAGGTTACCTTCTTCAAATGGCGACCCTCGTATCACATGCATGGACGTACGGAGAACAATTACAGCAGATGCGATGGAGGACTGCGAGGCACAGTGCGTCGTGGATAATAGAGCGCTGTGAGACAGGAGAGGAAGATGGAAAGCAACGATTTTCAAAGGCTGAAGACACAAGGAGCACGAATCAAAGCAGCGAGTAGTGCGCACTACACGGACCGTTGGACGGCCGCACGAAGAAGTCATTACCACAGGTCCACACGCGTGCATTCGTCTATTTCTTGGTGACGGTGGTCTCCAGATCGTCGAGGATGTTGACCGTAGCAGACGTGCCCAGGTAGTAGATCATCGTCGCTGAGATGTCGCCTGACAGATCGACATAGGACAGAAGCACCACCTCACAGTGCGTATTGCCCAGTATGTCCTAGTGCCCTTCGATGTAACTGACACAATGTTGGTGAAACGCACGTAAACCTCGATGGCGCCACAACGACACTAACAACGCAGGCAGGAAGACTACGAGGGCATCTCAACTGATCAACTGCACACGCCACGCATCCGATGAGGCCCCTTTCGGATTCGGTGGCTTCAGAGTCCAACCATATTCTAATCGTGCCTTTTAACAATCGCAAATTGCGACGTGGGGCGCTGAAAGGCCCCGCGACGAGCAAAGGCGAGCGCGGCCAAGTTTCAGCTCGTCACTTCGAATCTAGAAATGTTTTTTTGGCAAACTTGAACGAAGTTCGCAAAGGTTTGATTTTTAGAGAAAAACTAAAATGAGGTGGTCCACTCTCCACTGCCAACATTTATGAAGAGGCCGTCCAAACCTGCGAGAATGGTTGTCCATCATCACTGCAATAGCTTATATATCCAATATGGCGCCTAACCTCTCAGATTCAGTACCCAACTTCAGTCGTAAGAAATCAACCAATCAGAGACAGTAGATATCCTTCTTTTCCACTAATGGGAGAGCTTGAAGTGCCTCTTTTCCGCCAATGATCGGCGACCACTCGCCTTGGCCAAAACATCCAATCCTCTATATCGAGAGGACATCAGAACCTGTCAGATTCGTTCAGATCGTCCGGAATGGTCTGCCCATTCCGGACAAACTCAAATGTGTTACCAAATTCAGCACTCTGATTAGCCCAGTATCGAGCTTCTTTGCCAAAGCTACATGCATAGATGATCCTCCTCCTCCTTTTTGCAGGTTTGTTGAAAATAGCCACACTTTGGCAGAACCTTCCATTTTGTGTGGGACACATGGATATTTGTTCGGTTGGACGCGCCACGGTGGACTTGTGAGTATGCAGAGCGAATCTTGGGAGCGATGTGAGGGAAAGGAAGTAGATCTGAAAGTGAGTCCGATTGAGTTAGTTGTCTTTGCCTACGCGCCTTCTCCTACTTGGCTCTCCTGATTACCTTGACTGTAGCGGGA
>JAADYK010000184.1:0-30627 GCA_023338225.1 Halophytophthora batemanensis
GGAGCACTTGTGGTCTTGCGCCGTCGGGATCCATGTCTCCCTTGCGCGCTGGTCGACCGACTGCTCCCACCCCACTGGTCGATCCCCCATGTAGAGAAGCGCTGGGGAATGAGCGAGGGTGTGGGGCGAGGAGGTCTTGTCGCGTGCTTGGGTGTGGAGGCGCAGGAATAAGTCGGTAGTAGCTCGCAGAACTGGGAAGGAATGGGCAAGAAGCTCGCAACGCGGCAACTCGGGGCTTCTTTGGTATCACGAGCAGCTGGTAGACTAAATCCCATCTTACCTGTGATTGGCCCATTCTGGCCTTGATGTGGGTGAATCATCGAGGACGAGGTGCACCAAAATGATGGCAACTCATGGGAACTCAGTGGTAGATTGGGAACACCCGAGCGGCGAATCTGGTTGGTCAGCACCAGAAAGCCGGGATTCCCTGTTCTCCCGCATACCGCCCTTCTTATATCATACCCTCGCAGGAAGTTCCGCCTTCCGGCATCGCTTCCGTCCGCCAAGTTCCTGTACAAGAACCAAATGAGGCTGTGCATCTCTCTTTACAATGACTGCAGTATCTGCCACCGAGCTCAGGTGGTTGGTGCGCGCAGCTCTGGTGGTTGGCTCGGAGGTCGGAGACACAGAGCAAATGGAGGCCGATAAGCAAGAGACTGGCAAGCAGGAACCCCCCGCGGTCGCGCAGGACGTCGCTATGGACACGAAGGACGCGAAGCCCGCGGTCAGTGAGCTGCTGCCGCAGCCGCTAGCGACACCCGCAGCCATCGCGGACAGCGGCGCAGCGAAGCCGGAACCTGTCGCATCGGCCGCGCCGGTGTCGGACCTGGCGGTGGCGGCGCAGTACGCAGACTTGGAGATCCAGTCAGTGTCCGCTCAGTTTGCCAGCGCTAGCATGGAGAGCGCCGCTGTTCCCGTGCCCACAGTGCCCAGCAGCAGCAAGGACAATGACAGCAGCAGCGACTCGGAGAGCGACGCTGGAGACAACGCAGTCGACGACAAGAAGCCACAGTCTACAGCCGAGGACTCCGAGTCGGACTCTGACGACAGCGATGAAGAGAGTGACGAGTCCCGCGCCAAGCTGCGCGCCAACATTGAGGAGGCCATGGAGAAAGAAGACGCCACGACTGGCGGTCCACTCACCACCGCCAACGAAGTGGTTCAGGTGCCCGTGCGTGAGGCGAACGTGGAGCTGACGGCAGACTGTCCCATTGCACAGTGCGGCTCCATCCTGAACGCCAGTGTGGCGGGTCTCATGCTCACGATCAAGTCCAATGCGAACGCCAAGCCACTGGCCGAAGGCAGCGTGCTGTGTCTCGAGGACCGCACCGTGTTGGGTTGTGTGGATGAAGTCTTTGGCCCCGTGCTTATGCCCATGTACGTGGTACGCTTCGAGAGCGCGTCCAAGATGCCTGCGAAGGCTGTGCAAGACGTCGCTGTCTACTACGCCACAGAGCACGTGTCATACATTGTTCCGGACGAAATCAAGGACAAAGGCACGGACGCCTCCAACATCTTCGATGAAGAGACGGATGAGGTCGTCTACTCGGACGACGAAGCTGAGGCAGCAGCCAAGCGTGGCAACCGCAAGCGTAATCGTGGTGGGGCTCGCGTACCACACAGCGGGAGTGAAAACGGCGGTCGCGGCGGTCGCGGCGGTCGTGGAAATGCGCATTCTAACTATGGTCCACGTCAGCCCAATGCTCCAGCGCCGTATGCAGGTCATGCTGTCCACACGGGTCCACCAGCGGTGCAGTTCCAGACGGAGGCTTACGGTGGCGTGACCAAGTACACGCAACCTCATGCTGGCAGTTTTAACGCTCCAAGACCGCCTATGATCTACGGCAGTACGAACTACACGTCTCCGCAGGGTTACGGCGCTCCCCAGCCGCCACTTCCACCTTACAACCCAATGGGGATGCAGCAGTTCCAAGCCCCACCGCCGTATCCCGCGCACAACCTGCCACCGTATCCGCCACAAGCACCACCGCCACAAGGTCAATACCAGCAGTACCAGCAGTACCCACCATCGAACCCAGCGTATGCGGGCCAGCAATACCAGAGACAACAGGTTCACCAGGGTGGACAGCCAGCGAATGCGAGTGGGTACTATGGCGCGAACGGCCAGCAACCACCTCAGCCTCCGCTTCCTCGCGGACCGTACGACCCGCAGAACTACCAGTAAAAGCGCTGTCTGGCAGCTCTGCCATCACGGTTCTCTCCCTTTTGGAATGTAGATTAGATTAGCTAGCGAGCACTGTGCTGTGCTTCCCCGTTAACCAGGCAGCCCACTCAGTATCTAATACGACAGCAAGTCTCACTTACCTCGGAAAAAGACGTTGTAGATGCAGCACACAAAGAGGAGCTGCGTTTAGTTGGTGGTTGTGAGGGTGACGCTGGCGATGAAGCCGTTCTTCATGACCTCGAAGATGCATCCAGGCGTCGGAGCGTAGCATAAGCTGGAGCCGAACGGATGCAGCCCCAGGCCGTTGTCATGAACTACCGGACGCAAGTCGGATGCGCCGCCAAACATTTCTCTGATGTCCTTCCACTGCAGCAGCAACACGACAGCAAAGTGGAGTGTTAGACCAATGGAAGAACGTGATGCGAATCGAGCAAAGACCGCTCTGGATATTGTGCTGACGGAACGTACTGGAGTCTGCGGGGTGATGTCCGTGCTGCGCTTCTTCGTCAGGCCAGACTTTTGCAGGACAGCCGACGTCGGAAAACTCAAGTGGAAGTTGCACTTGTGGTAGGCGCCAAAGTCTGGGTGTCTAAGACAGTCGAACGACATGAAAACGAGGCACCACACGCCAATTAGCACAACTGGTCGCAGTGGCTAACGGTGGGAGCGTGATAGTGAGCCAGGAGGACGTACCCAAGCGCGTTGGTCTTGAGAATGATCTTCGAGGCACGGTGCAATGAGTCGTAGAGAATGTCCAGTCCGAGGTGCGGGTAATTGTGGAAATACTCGCCCACCAGGCCCCCGGCAATGGTGGAACTGTCACACGTACGCACACAACCCAATCACCGTTGTAAGTCCTCATAACTGCAAGAGCAAGGGCAATGCGTGGCGTACCCGTCGTTGGGGTCCTCCGACTTTCGGAAGACGGAGACTGGGGCGCCGATCTCGCTCACCACCTCCTGCAGTATCAATCAGGAGCAGTTAGCGTGGGTCTATCTAAGAAACACCGCGCAAGAAGTTGCAATGGGGAGAAGGGCGGGATGCAGTACCTGGGGCGACCACCCAAGCTCAATGCGCTGCTTTCGGCCGGTAAACATGAAGGACGTCTGCTCTTCGCCGACCTCCACCTCCACTTCTTCAAAATAGTGCCTGCACACAACCACAGACCGCCCATCAGCACACTCCACCAGACTCTACAGGCGCACGTATCTCCATCTCAGCATTTGCGGACCTCTTTATCGGTGCAGGGACACCAGGTGAGCGGTAGTCGTCTCCCTGGAAGACCATGAACCCTGTCGCGGCCGGAGTCGAGCCGTTCTAAGATAACAGAAGCAGCAGATCAATGGAGAGTGTGATCGTCAGATACCAAGACAGGCATAAAACGACAGAGATACATTGCGGGAGTTCTCGTCAAACACACGCACTGGGAACTCCATCGGCAGCTCCGTGCCGCTCTGGTAGAGATCGCGGTATTCCTCCGGGATCGGGAACTTGACGCAGCCGCCTTCATAACTCAAGAAGTAACTCTGTTGGTGATGCATGCAGTTTTAAAAGACAGAGAACGTCAATGCTTCCGTGGCTATTGCGGAGGCGTCGCCATCACAACTAGCATTTGGAGACAGACAGCGTCCGGTGCTTACCTGCTCGGCGTCTTCATAGCGTCCGGGAAACGTGGGTCCAAAGAGCTGTAAATGAAAGGAGCAGTAGTTCAGTGAGTAGATAAGGGGCAGTAATGGTGGGGAGCGTTTTACAAGCCGCTGGATGCTTGCAGTCGTCGTACGTTGTAAACCGACATGAAGGTGGCCGAGATCTCGCCGCCAAAGATCACAACGCGCCCGAACTTGAGCGCCACGCGGTTCACGTCGTAGAACTCGATCATTGTTAGTACTTGGCGCACGGCATCGAATCGCAGCTATTCGTGCGCATGTTTGTCGTCCCAGCATCCCAGCAGCAGCGGCAATAACAGGAGCAAACGATCAGCAACGCAACGACTCGGCAGCTCCTTCCTTGCCGCCGCGACTCACCCGCAGACCGTCCTCGGCCGAATCGATCACCACGTCGCTCTTGTACGGCTCGGGGGCGTTGTAAGTGATCTCAAAGGGTCGCACGGGCATGCGGCTCTGGCAACGCGCACGGATTTCAGATTCGGGAAGGAAGCGTGAGTCCGGCTCTTAGGAACGGGGCGGGACGGGGAGGGGAGGGGGCGAGCGGCGCAGCGCTCGGCCGCACCTTGAGTGCATGCAGCGCTTCGGCAATGGTAGCGCCCAGGCGAAAGGGCCCGACGCCCACGCCCAGCTCAATGCGCCACACTTCTCGGATCATATCTGCTCGCAGCTTCTTTCTCTTCCTGCCGGCGGAAAGTGTCTGCCGGCTTTCTTCAAGCAAAAGGGCACTAAACCGTACTGTACCCACTCGCGAGACGCCACGCACAAAGTCCATCAAATTGGCGAATCACATCGCGCGAAGGTTCAACGAGCGGCGCCTTGACCGGAATATTCGGACTTCCGGCGCTGTGATTCGTGGAGAGAAGGCAAATGTCGGGGTTGCGAGGACTCCTCGATAGGGATTGGTCAGTCGCCCTCCCTACCAATGCGCTCGGCCTCCCCCCGCCCAGCAAGTCGCGCATGGCGTGGACGTCGACACCTCCGAGCTGAGCTGAGCTGAGGTGAGGCTCGGCGCGCCAGCCCTGCTTGTTGCAGCGGGCGCGCGGGAGGGGTCGTCGAGGCGGCCCCGGGCCATGTGGCACCGGGTCGCCTGTCCACTGCCGTAGTGGCGCACGCGCAGATGCAGCAGGAAGCCCTCACGGGGCTGTACGCCTCTTGTCGGGCCGGCTGGGCCCAGCTCGCCTTCCGCCGGCGCTCCCAGCGGCCGAGACCACGACCAGCTCGCCCAGCTGCGAGACGGGGGCAGCACGCCGCGCGGGGCGGGCTCTGTCTCGCCCTGCCCAAGGCGACTCCAAGGCCAGAACCAAGGCCAGGCGCATTGTCGTCGCCCTGCTGCTGTTGGTCTTCCTACGTTCGCGTCCCATCCCATCCCGGCGTCCGCTGCAACCGCCCCCCTTTTTGGCCAATGGGCGGTGCCGGACGAAACCGCGTAACCTAGGGGTAGGCTCCCTCGCCGAAAATCCCGGGCTTTAGCTTCCTGCGCGAACTGTATCGCAGACGCCCAAGTGCAGGAAGCAGGAAGCGCAGGACTTGGACGGCAGAAAGCAGCGGCCCCCGCGCTCGGCGAAGCAGGGCAGGCAGACGCACACACAGACGCACAGACACACGCGCTGAGGTCATGGCCGCGGCGGCTCGCGCTCTGGCGCTCGGAGCGCTGGTGGGCGTGGCGGCGCTCTCCCGCGGCGCGCAGGCCGCGTCCAGCTGCAGTGACTGCTCCGACTCGGTCTGCATGCTGGACGGCTCGGCCACCTCCATCACGGGCGGCGCCACGTCGCTGAGCGTGCAGTTCTGCAACTTCGACACGAGCAACAACGCCTCCTACGCGCTGGCCTTCGGGGTCACCAGTGTGCCCAGCTGCGACGCCGACAACGCCACCTTGCCCGTGGCCAAGTCGTTGGTGGCGGCAGACAGCTGTACTTCAGACGCATGCGCCGTGACCGTGAACTTCGAGGAAGCCGTGGACTGGGCCATTGCGCTGCAGAACGACGGCGCCAGCAACGCGCTCACGGCGCAGCTTACGTCTGGCGGCAGCAGCGAGACCGTGACAGTCGCCACCTTTGAAACCATGGCGGCCGCTGTCATGAACAGCGGGTCAGACAGCATCTCCGTGTGTGCCAGCGAGATCTCCGTGAGCGGCTCGCGCTTCTCGACGCTAGACGCCTGCAACGTGGCCACTCTTTGCCAAGGCAGCGAGTCGGATACGTCCTGCGTCACGCAGCTGCAGACTGGAGCGCTGGTGGGCGACGTGAGTTGCGACGGCGAGAGCTGCTCCGGTAGCGTCCAGCTGAGCGAGGCGCTGCCATGTGACGGCTCGTCAGGCGACAGCACGGCGCTGCTCGTGGGGGTGCAGGTGGCGTCCAGCACTCAGTCCAACTACGCCAGCGTGGGCAGCATGACGACGCCCAATTTCACCATCTCGGACGCTAGCGGCGTAAACGTCGGCAGTTCGGAGTTAGAGCTGACTACAGGCACCTTCTGCGCCTATTCGTCGCTGCAGCTCAATGTTTCGGCCGAAACGGACGACGAGAGCGACGGTAGCAGTGGGTCAACTGGCAGTGTGAGTGTGGGGAGCCTCAACTCGACCAGTAACGGCACAGTTGTGGTGGAGTTGTCGTCGCCGCTGAGCGCGTCACTGGAAGATGTAGACCTGCAGCTCTCGCTATCCCAATGTGGCGTGTCAGCCTCAGCTTCCTTCGCTGTGGGTGAGGCCGATGACGACTCAGAGACGTCCAATAGTGCCTCGGACGCGTCAGCCGGCGGTAGCGACGCGTCCGTGGGCTCTGTGGGCACGGAATCCACGCAAGAGGACGACAGCTCTACGGGCCTCTCCCACGGTGTCATCGTGGGCATCGTCATCGCCGTCGTGGCAGTCGGCGGCTTCGTGTTTGAGTACACTTACCACAAAAGACGGCAGCCGATGCCAGCGCGACAAGACTCCAGCTCCAACCTCGCCACTCCTCTGTAGAACTCGCGCGTCACAGAGACTCGAGGACCCGGTTCACGTGTGTCAGCGCTGCAAGAAGCTGCTTTAACACGAACCAATCTAAACTCTATCGCATGTGCTTCAGTTGTTCTCTCGTTTGGGTTCCTTTAGACGCTGTGAAGAAGAGCGACGTGCACTGGATGAAGAATTCTGGAGCTCTGGAGCTCTGGAGCTCTGATACCTTCACTGGAGTTTGCGTGTCTCGCGGATCCTGGTGGACCGTGCCATGGCCAATTGCTTCTTGAGTGCAAAGCGCTTGGCGCCAGAGAGTGAGTGGTTCTCCAACTGCGCCTCCAGCTCCTGGATCTGAATCTCCAGCTTAGCCAGCACTTCCACCGCTTCTTCGTCCACTGTCGCCGTAGAGAGACGTGTCACCGGAGTCACATGAGCGATTGCTGCTTCCTGCTGCTGGTTCTGCGTCGTGATACCGTGTGCTGCGTACGTGAACTCCACGGCCCTCTTTGAAACCTTTTTGTCGCTTTTGAACGCGCTCTCAGGTCTGGAGAAGTGCGGTTTGGACGGTGAACTGGTTACGGGCGAAGGTGGTGAGAGTACGGCGTCCGGAGGGAGTTTGTTCTTAAGGTAGGCCAAAACTTCGGCGCTGCCTTTGGCCAGGACTCCACCCCGCACCGTACGCTGCGGATTGCCGTTCATGTACACGGCTCGGAGGTGTGGACAGAGCCCCAACTCACATGGTACCTGGTTCAAGTTGTTGTTCTCAAAGGCGAGTGACGCCAATCGTGGTACGTCGTAGATGCGGCCCAGAGAGCGCAACTTGTTGTCCGAGACACTGACCACGCTTAAACTCGTGAGTTGGGACCATGAAAAGCCCACCAGTGTCTCCAACTGGTTGAAGGCCAGCAAAAGTGTCTCCAGGGCGTGAAGACGAGCGAGTTGGCGCGGTAGCTCCGTCAGTCGGTTGTTACGCAGGTCCAACTCCTTTAGCACGGTTCCCAAGACAGGTGAGTCTCCCAAGAAGCCGTCTACACTGGCTGTCGTGAGCTGATTCTTACGCAGTCGCAGCAATTGGAGGCATGGTAACGTCGCAATGGATGGGTGAAGCGTTTCCAGAGCATTCTCTTCCACTGTCAAGCTCTTGAGGGCCAGGAGTTCACCTACCGCTGCTGGGAGAGCAGTCAGCCGGTTCTTGGACAGCGTCAGATGCAGCAATGTTGAACCAAAGGCGAAGCGACCAGCACCTTCCATTTCCACTGGCAGGATTGTCAACATGTTAGCCGTCAGATCCAGGGATCCCGACGCTGCGGCTTCACGGAAGACTGCAGTAAGCGACGCAGAGGATGGCAAGCAGCTTTGAGTATCGCGTTCTCGCTCGCGCTGCAGCTGGAGCTCATCTCGTTCCTCTTCGAGTACATCCACGACTCCTTCGGGTGGTGCGCCACGGGTCCGCAAATACTTCTTGAGCGACTCACAACCAGAGCTGATCACGGAGCGACGGATGGCACGCAGTGGATTGCCGTCCACCACCAAGTGATGCAGATGCTTGAGATACCCCAGACCAGGCGGCAAGTCCGGCAGATCGTTGTTGGCTACGTTCAGCGTCTTGAGGCGGTGTAGACACGCGAGTTGTGCTGGCAGCGTCGCGAGCTTGTTGTCACGCATGTCCAGTACTGTGAGACTGTCTTGGACACGCAGGGCGGAAGTGTCATCCACGTTTGAGAGTGCGTTAAAGCCGAGGAAGATCTGGTCCAGCACCGCGCTTTGTGGTAGCGAAGGGAAGACAGTGAGGCGGTTTTGGCTTAGATCCAGGAACTTGAGTGACGTGAGTGTACTCAGCGCTTCAGCCGTGGATTCCAATCGGTTCTTCTTTAGATCCAAGTTCTGCATGTTGCGTAATGAGCTGAAAGAGGATGGTAGTGAAGTGAGTTGGTTTGTATGAGCGGTGAGGACACGGAGCTTCCGGAGGCGTCCGAGCTGATCCGGTAGCGCGACGAGCGCGTTCTCATCGACACGAAGTACTTCAAGATCTGCGAGGTCACAGATGGAGTCGGGCAGACGACGCAGTTTGTTACCGGAGAAGGAGAGCTCTTTGAGGTTCACGAGCGCGCCGAAGCGTTCCGACAGATCCATTTCCAGTTGGTTGCTGTCACATGCAGAGAACGCAAAGCTGTGAGTCCAATGTACAAAGTAGAGGTACAGGAAGGTACAACCTAGTGCTTTGGCGTTTGCGCTACTGTTTGAGAAGCGTAGACGTACTGGCTGAGGTCGAGATAAGTGAGTGCCTCGAGTTGAAAGAAGCCGTTGGGCAGTGTCTGGAGTGCGTTCTTACACAGTTTGATGGATGTGACGGTCGTTAGTGCCGCCACTTCGTCAGAGAGCGACGGGATGGCGTTGTGGCTCATGTCCAGCTTCACCAAGTCCACGCACTCCCACTTTTTCTCGTCCTGGATAAGTCACAGCAGAAAACACCACAGTCAACCACCGCCCCAGGCAGCAACCACAGTAAGAACGCCGCGTACCTTGTCCATGTGCTCCTCCAGGTGATACGCTTGCACTGGGAACTCGGTGAGTTGACGCGCCGGTAGACTCAGGAAGCCTGTCCGTCGAGCCTCCCGGAGTGCCCTGGCCGTTTGGTCCCTCTTCGGAGCCAACACCACATCTTGCTGTCTCAGTTGCCCTCGCATCTTCACGCGTCGCGTCGTGGCACCTTCTCGATCTCTTGATCTATGGGGACAACAGACCACGAAACGACGCGCTTTCAAGTTCTAGAGACACAAAACAAGTGCGAGCAGCGAGCAGGCCAAGGTGAACTCTCCCAATGAGATGCAATCCATCTTTTCCATTCCTGAAAGCAGTGTTGGAGGTTGATTGCCGCTGTCATGTGCGTCGCTTGTCACTCTACGGTTTCTGCTGGAGTTTGCGCAGGTGGCGGATCTTGAGCGAGCGAGCCATGGCTAGATCCTTCTTGAGAGCAAAGCGCTTGGCCGCTGTGATGGCAAAGTCATCCAGCTGCGTCTCCAACTTGGAGATCTTGGTTTCCAGCTCTGCCAGCACTTCGTCCCCAGTTGCTACGGGCGTTGGGGGAGCGCTGGACGCTGGGGTTAGCTGGGTTGCAAACGGCGAAGCAGCTGATTCGAACCCTGCAGCTTGGCCACGCACAGGCGTCCTTGGGTTCCCAAGTTGAGGCGTTGGTGTCCGCTGCATGGGTTTGAAAGGCGACGTGGAATCATTGACGCGCAGTCGCTTGGGTTCCAGGGGCTTGGGCGCTTCACGGCGGTGGACAGCATCTTCGTTGGGGTTTGGAGCAACTTTCTCCGAGTTGTCGGTGTCCATGGGGGAGGGTTCCTGCTGCGGTTGCGACTGCGCTGAGTCCTTCTGCTGGATCGTGGGAGGCAGCATATCAGGAGGCAGCTTGTTGCGCAGATGCTTCAGTACCGCGTCTGTGCCGCTGTTCAGGATGTGCATCCGAATGCCTCGTTGAGGGTTCCCATTGAGGTACAAGGCGCGAAGGTTCTGGCAAAGCGCGAGTTCGGCTGGGATCTGCATCGGAATCACAGCAGCCGATGCACGCAGAATCATACGAAATTCAGCTTGAAGACCATGGTTCTCGTTTCCAGCTCAAGACGACCTGCGTACCTGTCGAAGTTCGTTGTTCTCAAGAGAAAGTGACGTCAACTTGGCTGCCTCGTGCACCTTTCCAAGCGATTCCAGCTGCATCCGACATATCCACACCGTCACAAATCTCGTCAATTGCCTACACACAGAGCAGTTCTCCACAGTAGAAACAACGTACGCGATTGTCCGAAAGACTGAGCACCGAGAGCTGACGCATCTTGGCCCACGCAAAGCTGTCCAGCACGCGCAGGCGGTTGAACGACAGCAGCATTGTGTCCACTGTCTCCAGCACCTGCAATTTCTGTGGCATGTCCACCAGCACGTTGTTGCGCAGATCCAACTCCTTGAGCGTGAAGCAGATGCTTGCGCGATCGCCAGCGCTCAGCAGATCATTGATTGCGTCGCTGGTCAAGTGATTGTGACGCAGACGCAAGTGCTGCAAGTTCGGGATCATAGCGATCGACGGGTGGACCGACTTGAGGCCGCAGTGCTCAGCAATCAGCGTGTGTAGCGACGTCAGCTCTCCCACACATGCAGGCAGGTCCACCAACCAGTTCTTGGACACATTGAGCTGCTGCAGCATATCCGCGAAACGATACTTGCCAGCGCCTTGGATGCAGTCCGGTAGTTTCTGGAGCTTCATATCCACGAGCTGGAGATTGCCGGAGGCGGCAGCTTCACGGAAGAGGTACTCGTCCTCAAGTGAGTTGTTGGACACGTTGTTATCGTTTGCTGGTGCGTTCATCGCCTTGTCCTGAGACATTTTCTGGAGCTGAAGCGCGAACTCGTCTACCTCTTCCTCCAGTACGTCCACGCCTTCCGGGGGTCCACCACGCGTGCGTAGATACTTCTTCAGTGGCTCTGTCCCCGAAGCAATAATGGAACGACGGATGGAGCGCAGTGGGTTGCCTTCCACGAGAAGATGGTTCAGATACTTGAGGTAGCCCAGTCCTGCTGGCAGGTCATGCAGGTCGTTGTTGGTCACATCCAGTGTCTTCAGGCGGTAAAGCTGCGGGAAGCGCTCGGGAAGACCCTGCAGCTTATTGTCACGGACGTCCAGCACGGTCAACGACTCCTTCACACCCAGCACGACATCCTCTGGGATCTGGTGAAGTGCGTTAAACCCCAGGAAGAGACTGTCCAGGCACGTGTTGTTCTCCGGTAGCGTTGGGAATACTTCTAGTCGATTCTGACGCAGGTCCAGATACTTGAGTGAAGTCAGCGCCACGAAAGCGTCAGCAGTCGATTGCAGCGCATTCTTCTTCAGATCCAACGTCACAAGGCCCGTGAGGGAGCGGAAGGATGTCGGTAGCTCCGAGATCCGGTTCGAGTGCGCTGACAACGTCTTTAGACTCTTGAGCTTGCCTAGTATCACATCAACAAGCGCAGTCGAGCCATTGTGAGTCCTCAAACCTCTCTCTCTCTCTCTCTCGTACTGACGTACCAATGTCTGACGGTAGTGCAGTAAGCTGATTGGCCTCCACACGCAAGACCTCGAGACGGGTGAGAAAAGCTAGCGATTCTGGCAGCGCAGTCAGCTTGTTGCCTTCGAGTCCCAGTTCGCGGAGCTTGTCCAGTTTGCCCAACTTATCCGGCAGACAGCCCTCCAGCTCATTGCTACAAGGCGCAGCCAGACACAACCAGACGCATAAGTTCCTAGACAATTTCTACAAGAGAGGTATGACTGTGGCGTACATCCACAGCAGACGTACTTGCTGAGGTCCAGCGCCGTGAGCGTGGTGAGGTCCCAGAAGGGCTCCGGCAATGTACGCAGACAGTTGTGGCGCATCTTGAAGGACTGCAAATACTTGAGGCTTTCTACTTCGTCCGGCAGCTCGCCGATCTCATTGTAGCTCAGGTCGATCTTCTGCAGCGTCGCGCATTCCCAACTGTTCTCGCCCTGATGTGGTCGCATACGCAGGCAATTACGTGCACACACAGAGAGATAAGTCATCGACTGGTAGCACAAGATGCAGACCGTTATATGCAGCGCCCCCGCACCTCCTCCACCAACTCGTAGATGTGGAAGATGTCCTCTGGGAAGGCGCGCAGCTCGCGCGACGACAGGTTGAGTTGGCCGCTCTTGCGCGCCAATCGCAGTGCGCGCGTATTACCCGCAGCCCGCGGGTCGTTCTTGGCCGCGTGCCGGGCTTTGTCTCGGCGGATGGCGTCGCGCAGACTCCCGCGTTGCTGCATCGCTGGATCTGGAGCGAGGGTCGTCGGGGGCTGCCACGCAGGAAAGGCGGAAAAAGCGTCACTACGCACTCCGAAATGCAAGTGTCGTCGTAGCTTTTGATCCGGACATCACGAATATTCCCGAGGAGAGGATTTATGCCAAATAGAGGGGGAACCTCTCTCCCGAACTGCTGTTCTCCAATCAGCATGAAGGAGGAGTGACGTGCTCTGATTGGTTAAAACCCAGTGTCGCCCTTCTCGGACGCCATCGATCTTGAAGAGGCACGAACTCCTGCTGCCAGTCGCCGACCTGCCGCCTGTAGCACACTTGATCCAGAGGTGGAGCGAGATGGCGGAGGCCACGTCGCCCACGAGCAAGAAGAACGTGCCCAAGCATCTGCGCCATGCCACTTCGAGCCACAAGATGATCCTCCCGCGAGCCAAGCGCAAGCCGCGCGTGTACCTGGCGCCGCGTCTCACGGGCGAGCCGCGACGCGAATGGGTACAGCGCAACCTCGAGAGCTCGCTGGCAGGCACCATCTTCAGCGCAGTGATGGCCGTGCTCAGCTCCTACCAAGCACTCTTCCACGTCAGTCTCAACTGGGCCAACCTCCGCGTCGAGCCAGAGACATGGATGAAGCGTACGCACAAGTCTTTCTACCCAGTGAGAGATTGTAGCGAGTCGGCAAGCTAACTTCTTCTGTTTTGGCTTTGTGTGTGCGCACAGAAATGGACTTCTGCATCAACCTGGGCTTCACACTCGAGTACTTTGTGTCCGTGTACGCGGCCTTTGACCGGCTCGAGTACATCTTCGGGCTCTTCCCGCTGGTCGAGTTTGCCGTCATGCTGCCATCCTGGTTCGACCTCGTGACCAACTACACTGAAAGCATCAGTTACACGAGCGCACTACCGCAGGCCTCACGTATCCTCCGACCGCTACGCTTCGTGCGCATCTTCCGGCTCGTGCGATTTGCCAAGTCGTCGCTGCAACAGCAAGTCTCCGCCGCAGTGCTTACCATTGTCTGCATCGTATTCACCACTGCGGGGATGTTACAAGCTATGGAAGCTTGCCTCGACGAGTGCGACGGCGAGACAAAGATCTGCGAATGTCGAGATTTGTCTTTTGCCAATCTACTCTACTTCGTCGTGGTAAGTATCTCCACCCTGGGCTACGGAGACATCAGTCCCGAGTCTACATCGGGCAAGTTCCTCATCGCCTTCGTCATCCTCTTCACCTTTATTGTGGTTCCAATCCAAGTGGGCCGCATCCAGACCACGATCACATCCCACACAGACTATTCGTCTGCTTACACGGAGGCCAATTTGCACCCGCACGTGATCCTCACGGGCCACGTGGACGCTGACATGCTCTTAGTCTTCTTTGGGGAGTTCTTCCATCCGAGCAACCTCAATTGGAATGAGCGCGTGGTCATCTTGAACGCCAGTCCACCCTCGGCCGAAGTCAATAAGGTGCTCAACGCTTACGAGAGCAAAGTGCAGTACATCGTGGGCTCCCCGATGCTGGACGAAGACCTTACGCGAGTCGCACTCAGCGATGCCAGCGCCTGTTTCGTGCTCGTGAACCGCAGCTCTCCACGGCCACAGCACGCGGATCAATGCTGCGCCCTGATCACGATCGCACTGCGACGCGGGAACCCTACGTGTGCTATCTACGCACAGGTCGTCAACTTACAGAACGCCTCCACGCTGCTCAAGATGGGTGCCAGTGATGTGATGGTCATGAGTATGCTCAAGTTCTCCATTCTCGGACGTAGTTGCACTGTTCGGGGGCTCCCAACGTTGCTTTTCAACCTCCTGGCACAGTGTCATGGCGATCTAGACACCCACCAATCTCCCATCCAGTGGCAGAAGCCCTATCTGCACGGATACATGCATGGCATCTTCCTCGTCGACATCCCACGCACTTTCTCGGGTCTCACATTCGGTGATCTCATCCGCTTCTTGTACGAGAAGACGTCACTCATCCCTATCGCCATGCTCACAGTAGACGGTGTGGAGTTTGTCGACATGGAGTTCAAGTTGGGAGGCACAGCCGACCCGAATTTGTGCTGCAAGGTCTATGCCATCGCCAAGGGACTTAATGCTGTGGAGAGCGTCATGCAGATTCCGCCTGAACAAATCTTGTCGTACCGCAAAAACACGCGTCGGAAGGGTAAATCCAACCCAGCTGACAACGCAGAGAACCTCAAGAAGATCAAGCCAGCTCTGGGGGGTGAGGTCGAGCTTATTCGCCAGAGCATGATGGGGATGTACGCTGTCGAAGAGGAGAACGAAGCTGATCTTGAAATCGCGTGCAACGGCGAAGGATCGACAAGCTCTGCCATGGGAGCCGACCACCACGGTGAACTAACTGAATACGAGCGCTTTGCTACGGAGGGCGCTCCACCCGAGATCTCCCAGCACATTGTGGTCTGCGGTTTCCCGTCCGACACATACCACTTCATCAAGACCATACGAGAAACCCCTCTGGCTGACGACGACTCCACGTCGCCACCCGTGATTTTCCTGGCCCCAGAGGTCATCGAAGAGCGTCATTTTGCACGGATTCGCGGATTCCCGGACGTGTATTTCGTTTCTGGCTCGCCTGTGAACTTTGGTGATCTCAAAAAGACCAGTATCGGCTCCGCCACGTCAGTTCTCATTCTCACACAAGCTTCCGAGTCGCAGTACTCAGATCCGAACATGGTGGACGCCGATGCTATTACTATTGTGCGATACATTGTGGAGATTAGCCAGCGCACACGCATGCCCAACCTCGTGGTGGAGCTCGACAAGTCATCGAATGTCAAGCTGTTGAGTTCGCTGGCCAACGATCGACGTGCCAACTCGGCCTTTGGACTGCCGGCGCTCGTGTGCCGCCAATCGTCCTACCGATCACCGCGACGCGCGAGTGGGCCAGGCCTCTCACGTCGCGACTCGTTTTGGAGCGCATTGGATGAGGGCGATGGCCACATAGACTCGTCACTTGTGCTTGAGGAGTTCATCGCCTCGGGTCGCGTGTTCATGAACTCGGTGTTGGACGCGCTGATGAGCGAGTGCTATCGCAAGCCCTGGATCACACAGTTCATTCACGTGCTTATCACTGGCAATGCCGACGACCCCGAGTACGTTTTCCTGCGTGCATATTCAGGCTTTGTGGCCCACCTGTACGTGGAACTCTGGATGTCGTTGCACTAACGATGCTGTGGTACCGTTGTGCTTGGCAGTGAACGGCGGTTGTTCCAGGTGGAAGCGCCAGAGGAGCTTGTCTCACTCAAGTACGGTCAGTGCTTCCGCAAGTTTCTCGACATGGTACGTGAGGCTGTATTACTGTTGGGTTGCTCTGGATGCAGTAAATGCGTGCTGACTGTGACGTGCGACGCTGGGGCCAGGCCAACTGTACGTGCATCGGCCTGTGGCGTCCCGAGCGCGGGGTGATCTTGCCGCACCCATGCGTGTTCATCAACCCTCCCACGGATCTGCAGGTGGAGGCTGGTGACCTCTTCTACGTGGTGGGCAAACCCTTTGTCTTCGCCTCCAGCGGTGACATCTTCAGCTCCGCATAGATGGCCACTCGCCCAGATACAATGCACCAAGCGGCGCGACTCCAAGTGGCTACACTTTAAGCATTACTCCATTGGTCGAAACAAAAGTCCAGGATATTTTCGAGCCACGCTATTGGCTGAAATAGAATTCTTTCGAGCACCATTCAGACAAGCGAGCTCGCTCATTGGCAAGGGTGGGCAAATGTCGGTGCTGCTGGAGGAGATCGTTGCGCTGGAGACGGAGGCGCACGCCGTGGAGGCCCCAGACGAGCTCCAGCGCTTCCATGCGCTGGTTTTCCCAGCACGACACGGCTCCAAGGTTATGCGGCACCTCGGGGAGCGCTTTCGGCCGCTGTCCGAGCTCGGCTTCGGCCACCTCAAACGCATGAAGAAGCACCCAAGTACACCCAAGACGCTGGTGGCATTGATAGCACCAGTCGTTGTGGAAAATGTGGAGACGCAGGAGAGCCTTGCTGAGATCCAGGATCTGGAGAACCTCTTTGAAGCGGAGCTGACCAGTGTGGAGGCGCTGAAACGCGCGCCACGCACACGGGAGCTCTTTGAGACGCACACGAAGGATTGGCCGCTCATTTTCCACGCAAGCGTCGAGGAGAACGCTGAACTGCCTCCCATCGAGGCCACCGAGCAGGAATATATGGCTAAGCATCTACGTGCTGCTGTACAGACCGCCGGGCAGTTCGACGCGTCGATGACGACGGGCTTCTGCTGCGCACGCGGCTGCGTCATCGTCGATCCGCAAGGGTCTAGCGCTGACGGGAGTGGTGAGCAAGTAGCGGCTTCCGGTGACGCGTTACAGCAGACGCAATACGCCTTTCGACCCATTTTCCACCCGGTAATTGTAGCTATCGACGTCGTGGCGGTGCGTGACCGTCGACGAGATGAAGGTGTAGCTAGCGGCCGGAAGAAGCAGAAGTGCGCGACTTCCTCTTCCACGGACGACGACAAGGACGACAGTAAGAAACCGAGAGCCAAGGCCGGGGAGTCGTACTTGTGCACAGGCTACGACGTGTATCTGGACCGCGAGCCGTGTGCCATGTGCGCCATGGCACTCGTTCACAGTCGCGCTCGCCGCGTGGTGTTCGCGCACGCGAATGTGACGGAAGGTGCGCTCTTGAGTGTGCACCGCCTGCACACTATCAAGTCGCTGAACCACCGCTATCGCGTCTTCCGTTTGACGCTCTCGACTGTGGAGATGCCGAGCACTACACATGTCTAGTGCTGTATTAAATACACAGGGCTGAAACGAATGAAGAGAGCAGAGAAGAGCAGTTGAGAATCGGTCGCGCTGGACGTACTTAACTATGGAAAGTCTTTGGCCATGGCTTCCAATCGCGGTACAAGTTCGTTGAAAGTGGGGCGCTGGTCCTGTTTCTTGGTCCAGCACTCTTCCAGCAGCCGTGCCAGTGAAGAAGGCGTACCATCGGGTACGGTGGGCCGTAGGTTCCCACCTGCCACACCGTTCATAATGTCGCTGGAACCCAGATCTGGATAAGGCTCTCCCCAAGCCAACGCCTCCCAGACGATGATGGAGAAGCTGTAGACGTCACAGGGCGTGCCGTACTTTTCACCCCGCAGCACTTCGGGCGCGACCCAGAGCGGACTGCCACAGATACTCATGGTCTTGCCCACGTCGCGGAACTTGGAGAGGCCAAAGTCGCCGATCTTGGTGCGCATGCGGTCGTCCAGTAGGATGTTCTGCGACTTGAGGTCTCGGTGGATCACGATTGGGTTGTGATTGTGGAGGTAGGCGAGTCCCTTGGCCATGTCGAAGGCGATAGTGTAGGCCAGTCGCAACTGTCGCGCCGGCTCTGGTCTCGCGAGTTTGTGGTAGATGTCGAAGAAGCTGCCGTTGGCCAGTAGCTCCGTGACTAGTAACAGGGTGGGCGGCTTGGAGCATGACCCCATAAAGAGCACGATGTTGGGGTGGTGCAGTCCCTTCATGATACTGCACTCCTTGTCAAATTCGAGCAATGTGTTCTTGGGCACGCCACTCACATGCAACTTCTTGATGGCAACAGGAGTGCCGAAGTAGCTGCCTTTGTATACGACGCCAAAGACACCTCGGCCGATTGCAGCGTCCACCAGCAGGTCCTCCTCCTTGATAGACAGTCCGTCGTCGTCCGCCGGGGAGCTTGTGGCGTTCACAAGCTTGCGGTCCGGGAAGATGATCCGATCTTCCCACTTTTCGTCACCCACGTGCTTGGCCAGGATGGCTTGCAGCGTCGAGATGATAATGGAGAAGGACGGTCGTGCGTACACCTCGGCGCTCCAGCAGCGGGTCATAAGCTGGTGGAGCTCTTGCATGGCTTCTTGTGGACTTAACTCCAGTGTATGGAAGTCCGTGGGCCGCTTGCCAGCTTGCACCACAAAGGGCACAGCGTCCACGGAGATGGAGTTGTAAGGCACGGCACCGCTTAAGATCTCGAAGAGGATCACGCCAAAGCTGTACACGTCCGTCTTCTCTGTGTGCTCCTCGCCTTTGAACACCTCAGGTGCGATCCAGACGCTCGAGCCGATGAAGACACGTGGGACATTGGAGTTGACACCAGCATTGGCACTGGCTCCCACGCTGCTCCCACCAGGTTCGCTGCTCTCTTCACGGAAGGCCTTGAGCTTGGAGAGACCAAAATCCGAGACCTTGCAACGCCAGTCAGCGTCAATCAACAAGTTGACACTCTTGAGGTCGCGGTGAAGAATGGGCGGCGTGCTCGAGTGTAAGAAGTGCATCCCGCGACTTGAATCTACCATCATACGCAGTAGCAAGGACCAGTCGATTTTGACGTCGTCGCTGTGGATGACGCTGTAGACGCTGCCCTTGGGACAGAGTTCCATGACGAGCCCCACAAACTCCGGATGCACCATGACGCCCATGAACATAACGACGTTCGGGTGGCGTAATTGTGCCATGACGCTTGCTTCAGAGCCAAAACTCGTGACGATGGACTTGGTGTCGCCCTGGAGCGTGATCTTCTTCACAGCCACGCGCGTCTCCTTCCACGTGGCGGCGTAAACACAGCCAAAGGTGCCTTCTCCCAGTTCTTCCTTCACAAGCACGTCTTTAGGATCAATGTGACAGTTGGCGCTCAAGATTCCGCCAGCACCCGCACCAGCCTCGGTGGATTGGTTCTCGGTCGCCCCACCACTGAACCAGCCCGTCATCTCCATAGTCATCTGCACCATGACGTTTTCCTGTGCTAGCCGCTCCGTAAGTACGAAGTCACGACGTTCCTCATACTCCCAATTCCACGACAAGAAGCAGAGCAGGATGGAGTAGAGGATAATGGCGGCGCTGACCGTCCCCGGTGCGCTCAACGGCTCTAGAGTGCTGTCCGTAAAGTAGCGTACCCACGCCAGCACCACGAAGAAGAAGCTGGAGCTCGCTAGCACGATAGTGGACTGGAGGAATGTCATACCTGTGGAACTCGTGATGCCTAACGAGAAGATGAACTGCACCCAGACGTTTCGCTCACTCACGGACGTCCCGGCGGCTGTGGTGTCTAGTAATGCGCTGATCTGACCCACCAGACACACGAGCGCCAAAAGATGCGTGTGTGTTTGGAAGAAGCGCAAAAACGAGATGACCAGCAGTCCCATGCACATGACAATGCCCGGGAAGATCATCACCAGCGGCAGTTTGGTCCAGTCATTGCCATCGTCTTCCGATTTGAAACTCACTTGCATGATGACCAGCAGCGGGATGAAGAAGGCTGTGAAGCCCGCCCCGAAGCGCAATCGCGTCTGATACTTGGTGCAGCGCGCCACCACGAAGCGCTGTTCCATTTCCCAGTTGCTGAAGCGCAGCGAGATGAACGAGATGCTAATGTCCTCCTGTCGACTCGGTGCGTTCTCGCCCTTGGCCGCTCGCGGCCGGAAGAAATTGACTCGCAGGTCCTGCATACTGGCGCCCATAAGATGCAGACGGTGACCCTTCTGGGGCGACGCGCGAGCGCTAAAGAGGGTGCCCCCGCCGCCGGAATTCATGGCGTTGTATCCCGTCGTGTCGGGCTTGGGCGCGCTGCTGCCCTTGTTGGTGGTCCCGCTGCGGGCGCTACTGAGCGCCACGTCGCCATTGCTGTTGGTATCGCCCTGCGGAAGAACTTTGGACATGCTGCGCGAGGGCACGTCGTTCATTCTCGAGTGGCCCGTGCCGAAAAACAAGAATGGAAACATCTCAACTGCGGGCAGTTCAAAGCGCAAGGCGCAAAGCGGCGGTTGGCACGGTTTTCCGGGGTGGCCACACGGCTTCCCTGCGCGCTTGCTGTCGCGTTTTGCGCGTCCGCCGGCCGCTTCAAGCGGCTCTAGCGCCTCCGCTTCAACTGCGGCCGTCGGTATGCGCTCGCAGCCAGGATTAGCCGGAATTCTAGACCCTTGCCATCAGTTTCTCCCTATTTCAGAGTCATACGCGAGGTTAACGTGCTGGAAGAAGCCAGGCAGGATGGGAAAAGCGAAACGACCGGCGCATGAGTCTCGAGGACGCCAGCGATAGGAATAGTGCCGGCAGCAGCACTTGCGCTTGGCTCCTGCAGCTATGGAAGGGGTGGGCGGTGGAAGACCAACTGGAGGCCGCTGCAATTGCTGCGCCTTATGGTTTGTTGACTACGGGGTCTAACGTGAAGTTCCCGAAGGCGCCGCGACGGAATTCCTGCAGCACGAACTCGGCCGCCAGCCGCCTCTGTACGTCTGGCTCCTTGCCCAGCGCTCCGCAGCGCTTGTAGACGTGGCGGAAGAGCTCGGCCACGTCGTCCGTGGGCTCCGACAGCCCCAATGCATCCACATAGCGCGTGGAGCGCAGCTTGTTGAGGGTGAAGAGCATGTAGTCCGCAATGAGTTCCGTGCCCACCACCTCGTCCTTGATGGCGCCTGTAAGCGCCAGTCGCATGCCCGTCTCGGCCGATTCGATATTGGGTAGCATCACACCGGGCGTGTCAACAACGTACACGGCTGGATTGTCGTTCACCTTGATGATGTCGTTACGAACGGTGACACCGGGCGTGGGGCCCACAGTAGCGCGCTTCCGGCCCTTGGCCAGCGTCTGTGACGTGGACAACCGGCGGAATTCGTTGATGAGCGATGATTTCCCCACGTTCGGGATGCCCACGACCATGACCATGGAGCCGGCCGTGCGCTTGAACTGCGCGCCGCTGCGCTGGTTGCACCACGACAAGATGGCCTGCAGGCGTCGACCTTTGGTAACGGAGGTGAAGAGGCATTGTGTGTTGGCGTGCTCGCGCGCCATCTGCCGCTCCACGCGCTGCTGCATGTTGGAGTTGGCTAGGTCGCTCTTGTTGAACACCACGAGACGCGGTTTGGACGCGCCGAACGCCTCTTCCAGCACCGGGTTGGCCGAACTCCAAGGGATGCGCGCGTCGCGCACCTCCACCAGCACGTCCACGGTGTCCATCTGCGCCACCATCTGCCGCCGAGCCAGCGCCATGTGCCCCGGGAACCAGTTCACCTTGCTCGGCAGCAGGAACTTGCTGCGGAACGCGCTCATATTCGCCTCGGTTCGCGCCACTTCGCCACTGCCTGCTTGGTGGAATGGCCGCTCCGAGAGCCACCGAACGCCTTTCCCCGCTTTTCCCCCAATCATCACGAGAGAATGTCCAGAGCATACGTCCTTTTGACCAATGGGGATGTCAGAAGCAAGAAGAGCTCAACTTCCACATGGCTACAGTCATTTGAAGATGACGAATGTGCGCGCGAAGAGCTGGTCGTGGTGTTCCTGCGCTCCTGTGCGTGGCACCTGTTTATTTGGGTTTGCTGCTCTTATGATAGGATAGATACATAGCACGGGTCTTGTCCTACGACTGCTGGCCCTGCAGATACCCGTGCGCGCTGCTGCTCAGACGACGGCGCTAGGCTCCAGACGCTCCAGGTCCTCGCTCTCCTCGTAGCTTGGCTTGCCCGTCACGAGAGAGGGCGGCGCCGTCATCTTGCGGTACTGCAGCAGCACCGGGTACATCTTGTCGATAGCTTGGTGCAGATGGTTCGAGTCCCGTGCGCCACACAGCACGATCTTGCCGGATACGAAGATCAGCAGCGTCAGTTTGGGCTCCACCAGCTTGTAGATGAGACCCGGGAAGAGCTCCGGCTCGTACTGTCCGATGGACAAGGGAAGGAGAAGCAAGCACAAGTTCACAAGTGAGCACAGGAGAGTGTCGCTTGTAACACAAGACAGGGGACACAGCGCGAGAGAAGCTAGACGGCGTACACTGGAGAAGCGTGCGTGGTCATTCAGCAGCCCTTCCAGGCGGATGGGGAAGCGGATATCGCAGGTCCCCATGACATTGCGAACTTTGAACTCGGTGAACTTGGCCGGGAAGTTCAGTTTCTAACGTCGCAGAAGAGAAATACACAGGAAGGTTCACCACGAGAGCGTCAGCCGAGCGAAGGCAGTGTAAAGTTAGCGTGGAAATCACGGGCCGCTTCTTCAAGCAAGCGGAGGTGGCAGAAGAAAGCACTTGACAGAGACACACCTGTATTACGCGCGTGAACTTGCGCGCGGCTAACCGGCAGCTCTCCTCGCTGGTGCCGCCCGTGATCACAATCTGACCGCCACGAAAGCATGAAGCGCAAGAAACACAAAGCACCTTGGTCAGCGTTGCAGTCCATTGGCTCACAGAACGGATAGTCTGATCGACCGCCTCAGCAACTCAACGCACCTTTCCCGAGCCAAAGATCAGCGCAGTCGTCTTCGGGTCGCGAAGACGCATGATGACCGCCGAGAAACGCTAGACAGGCACCACAAACACCAGCAGGTTGCATCCACAGCACCAAGGTTAGGACTGAGCATACTAGTGTGAACTCAGAGTACTGAGCATGGTAGTGCATGCAGCGCAGCGTTAATGTACACCTTCGGGTTGTACTCGGCGTTGCGTGCGTGCAGTGCAATGGTCTTGAGCTCCAGCGGCGTCTTCAAGTCCACAGTGCCCACCACGTTCCTGTCACAGTCAACCAGCACCCGTGCATATCAGTCTCCCACGCCCACGTCCTTTACAAGCATGACCCGTAAGCGCTGCATGTAAGCGTCTGAGAAGCAGAGAGGCGTGGTGGCAGGGCGTCGTACATGATCTTGACTTGCAGGTTGAGCTTCTCCTCCCAGTCATCGTCCACCTGAATCTCACGAGCCTCCACATTCTGCAGGTCGTGGCCCGGAGTCTCCACCAGCGCCAGTTGCCGCTCCTTCACAGCGCGAGTGCGGGTCGTGGCTGTAGCAGCCCCTGCCGCTGCCACCGCGGCCTTGCCTGTCACTCCCATGCTCGCCTTTTGGCTGCCGCTGCAAGAACTGGTTGGTGGAATACGCTTGGAATAGAACGTTGGTGGGGAGTGAGCGATTTGCAATGCAACGGTCTTGAGCGGCAAAGCAACGCCCAACTGGCCGAGTTACACGCCTCAAGTTTGTGACCTTTGGTGCCACTTTTTGCCGACCCGAGGGCCTGTATTTGCACCAATCAGAAATCCAAGCGATGGGCATTGGCCAATCACAGCGCGAGAAGTGACTTGACCTGGGACGGGCAGCCGTCGGTGACTGTAGCCTTTATGTCGCCAGACCCCACATGCACTGGGCTGCTTGGGCCGCCAGGAGCTTCAAGCTATGCGCGCTCCAACCACGAAGCGCAGGCAGTTCCAGCGCCACCAGCAACTAAAGCCAGGGCTCTGCGCGCTTGTGGAGGTGCCGCCAGGGCGGGGACATCGTACGTAGCACGCGACCGACGGGCGTGCGTCCCTCCAAGTGACAGACACATCCAGTCACCGACAAAAAAAGCCAGAGCAGCCGCTGCAACACCCCTCCTCACGTGCTTCCCCCGTCCGGGCTGCCCGGAGCAGCCAGGTGTTACAAAAGGTTGCAATCTCCTTCCGCCCCAGCCACGTGTGTTCTCGACCAGTGCGACAAATGGATTTGCAACATGTCGTGTTTTTGCGCGACCAAAAACCTCGTTTGAGGTTTTATGTGGAATTTGAAATTGCAAATGCGGACGTACCCCCTAGTCAGTATAGCTGTACCCCCCTGACCTATCATGCCCGATTGTGATTGGCCTGCCTCCCCTGAAACGTATCCTCGTGGCCTCCAGCGGGAAGTATTTTGAAGTTCCAATACAAACTCTGCAAGGTTTTTATCCGCTGGGAGTCCTTCGCGCCCTTTGGTTACGGAGAAGGTTATTCCGCACCCAAAATATTTACGCCACCAGCCAGCGTTTGGCTCCCCCCTCGCTCTGCGGGGCGCTGGTGTTATTTTTGCTTTTTTCCCGCCGGCAAGCCAAGCCCGAGCCACTGCGAGTTGTACGTCCCAGCGCGCAAGGCGAGCCAGCGAGCAAGCGCGAAGCAGCAGGAGCCAGACCAGCCCCGCCCCGCTGCCCCCCGACCGACGCTAGGCCTGTGGACCCCGCGTGCGCTGCGGAGAGACCGTTTCTGCCAGGTGCGTGGCCATTTTGCGGCTCGAGTTGTGGCCGACTTTGTGGTGGAGGAGGCGGAGCCTGGGGGTCGGAACTCGGACTGACTGGTGTGGTGGTGGATGGATTTGCTCCCGCTGACAGATCAAGGCGGATCGGACTCCCTCTTATAGTCTTTGTGTGATAGTATTTAAATAGCGGCCTCCATGGACTCGTTCGGGTTCGACTTCCCCGGCGGGGACCTGCTGGACCTGGGCTCTTTGGGCTCCTGGTCCAACACCACGCCTATGGGCAACTCGCCCAACGGCGGCAGCGGCGGCCTGCCCTTCAGTGTGGGCACGCCCACGGGCGTGCAAAGCCTCGGCGACGACCCCTTTGCCAACATGCCTGGCAGCGGCGCCGACGACTTTGGCTTTGGTGTGTCGCCCAAGCCTTCGCCCGGTGCGGCCACGTCGGCGCCTGCTGCCACGCCAGCCACTACATCTGCGGGACCAGCCACGCGTAAGCCCACGGATGGGGCGGCGCCAACCACGTCGGCTGCGGACAGCGGGAGCTCCGCCAACTCGTACTTTGGCTCGGAGCTCGAGAGTGGCAAGATCAAGACGGACCCGTCGTCTTCGAGTGATCCAAAGAAGCAGGCTGAAGCGGATGTCAAGAAGAACAACTCGAGCGCTACGACCACGACGTCCAGCGCGGCCCCATCTTCGAGTGTGAGTACCAGTGCGCCAACTTCTTCCTCGTCAGCGCTCAAGACGGAGGCAGCGACCGTGTCGTCTGGTGCTGGTCCGACCGCAGCCACGTCAGCTCCGACGTCCATGACGGCTTCCAAGCCAGAGCCCGCGCAGACTTCTTCCACCATGGCTGCGCCAGGCAGCTCTGGTGCCATGACGTCCACGGCACCTGGATCAGCGGCCAGTACGGCGCCCAGTGCATCCACCACGTCGGCGGCGCGGCCGCATATCGGCAATCAGCAGCAGCACAACCAGCAGCAGATGCAGCATGCCCAACAGCAGCGGTATTCGGGCCAGATGATGGTGAACCAGCAGCCGAACGGGCAGCCCGGCTTCGCTGGTCAGCCGTACCAGCAGATGCACATGCAGCAGCAAATGGCGGGCGTGAGCGGTGCGCAGCCCACGAGCGCTGCGGGCCAGTATATGAACGCCCAGGCGCAGGCGTACCGACCGCCTACGACGTCGTACGAAGAGGAGTTCACGCGTGTGAGGGCCATGATGATGCAGCATCCGGACCTGATCCCCCCTCCGACGGAGGTGCTTCTCATCTCCAGGAGTCAGAGCGCCGCTAGCCAGCAGCAGGGCATGGGCATGGGAGGCAACGCAGCTTACATGCAGCGCGCCGGACAGCAGGCGATGGCACGCGGGGGCGCCGGCAACGCGGCGTATGCGCAGTACGGAGCGATGAACCCGAACATGATGCCGCAGCAGAACGCGCAGCAGGCGGGCATGATGAACGCAGCGCGACTTCGTGCGGCGCAAATGCAGCAGCAGCAGCAGCGTGGTGGTGCCTCGCGCACACCTGGCGGCAACCCGGCGGACGCGCAGACTGCCTGGCAATCGGAGAACGATCTCCCGCTGCGGCGCAAGATGATCGGCAAGATGTACGTATCCCACAGTGGTGTTTGGTTGCTTTCGAAGTGGAAGCAGTGGTACAATCCGGTGTTTGAGAGTGGATTGGTGTAACTGACTGATGTTGGTTCGTGCTTTTGTTGCTATGTGGTGCAGTGTAAGTTTGCTTCAGCAGCGGAAACCAGACGCGCCGGCCGAGTGGATCCGTCGACTGCCAGACATGGCGCGGCGGCTGGAGGATTCGTTGTACCGCACGGCGAAGAACCGCGATGAGTACGGCGACTTTTCGTCGCTGAAGACGCGGCTGCAGCACTTGGCGGTGACAATGGGTGCACGTGCGCAGCACAAAGCAGGTGGGAACCCTCGCGGCGGTGCGGGTGCGGGCGGTGCTGGTGTAATACCGAATGCTGCGAGCGGCGCTGCTGGCAATGCGGGCATGATGGGCGGTGCCGGCAATGTTCCTCCTGGCATGGCGATGAACCCGGCGACGGGCGCGATGGGTCCACAGGGCCACGTGGTGAATAATATGCAGTACGGAAACCGCATGACGCAGCAGCAGCTCATGCAGCAGCAGCACCTGCAGATGCAGATGCAGAACCCGCAGATGCGTCAGCAGTTCACCCCTCAGCAGCTCCAGCAGTATCAGGAGGCGCAGCTCCAGCGGCGGCAATTCCAGATGCAGCAGGCGCAGCAACAAGCGCAAATGCAGCGACAGAACTCACTGCAGCAGCAGCAGCAGTACCAGCAGAACCAAGCGTTGCAACGCCAGAACTCGATGCGTCAGCAGCAGATGCAGCAAGCGCAGCAGCAGGGCCAGCAGCCCGGAGGGAGCGCGGCCATGCAGCAGCAAATGCAGCAGCAGATGAACCAGCGACAGAACCCGAATTTCATGCAGCAACAGCAAGCGCAGGCTCAAGCGCAGGCTCAAGCTCAGCGGAGGAATGCTGTAAACGGCACCAGCAACGCTGCGGGGGCTGGCGGACAGCCTCGTATGAGCAGTGAGATGAACCTGGGTGAGTCGTCGGATTTTTTGAATCTGGACCTGTCGCAGTTGGGCTCGGATGACTTGCCTGGCGACGGCACTTCTGGGTTGAACGGTGGGCCTGATGCCATGAAGAGCGGTGGCAACGATGGCAATGTAACAGGCGCTAAGCGTACGCTATCGCAGTCGCAGCAGCAAATGGCGGCGGCAGCGAACGCGGCGGCCTTCAAGCGCACCAAGATGGGTGGCACGGCTCCGGGAAACCAGAACAACACCAACGCGGCCCAACGACCAGGCAACGTGCCTACGGGTGTCTCTCAAGGTGCTCAGCAGCCAGGCATGCAGAAGCCCGTGACGAGCACGAGTGGCTCTTCCAAGACTCCACCAATGAGTACTGTGAACGCCAAGTAATTCAAGCACCGTGAACTATGAGCCACGGGCGACCGATTGGCAGGAAGGTGTGCGGAGGGAGATCAGACACGACGTCGACAGGGGTCCAAGCGAACGGTGGGAGATTGAGAAACAAGAAGAAACACTAGAACATGGAGCGGACACACCAAGCTGAGGGCCCCGTCGGTTAACTTGGGTCACAGGGAAGCCGGAGGGATGCGACGGGGCGGACGAGCTGCGGATCAACCGACACCAACTCGGTTGGTCGCTCGGATGACGTTTTACCTGTCTGTCGGTGGACGTCTAGTGGGGAGCACCGGCTCTTTGTCGATGACGCATTTTGTTGTTGCGCGGCCATCGATCGAGCAGGTGGCGAATTGGCGACAGCTTGGCGTTGCAGCGATGACAGCTCTTCCCCATGGATGCAGAAGCACGTCCCACGGTCGCGACACTGCTCCAAGAGCTGGCTGAGTAAATGGAGACCGTATCGTGGAGTGGCGCACCAATGCTGTTGGTCGCGTGACTACGTCCACGGTGAACTGATCTGCTGGGTGGGAAGTCTCCATAGAGGTGGAGTGAGGAGAACTCGGAGTGGGAGTGCGACGGAAGGTTGTCGTGCGCTCCAGGGACAGCAAGTACGGATGGGAGTGTCGGTTGTGTTATAGTGATTCAGATTTGATTATTTTATAGCCTGGTATCCCACGAATGCGTCCGATACGCGCCGGCCTCGGCTGCTGCGGCGCGCGGTCTCATCGGGCGGCGGACATGTCTTCCTGTGTGACCGCCCTCCTCGAGAGCGCGCGCCCGGACGCTACCACAGCGCGGCGACACCATCAAGTCAAGCCGACTGACGCTGTTGGCACGTGAGGGAGGACACTTGAGACGAACAAAATGAAGCATATCCATTTGAAGACCTGTGATCCGTCGATCAAGCTCACCAACGAGTGTCTGTGGACTGGGGAAGTGTAGACGCCAAGGTAGCCATTAGGATGTAGCCATGTCAGACGTGGGATGTAGCACCTCGATACATCCCTAAGTTACCATGAGATACCCGAGTACCGTCCTGGCCCTAGTGGACATACCGTTTGCTGTTCTAGGTCGATGTGTGTGAGCAAGCTAACGCACACCTGACACCGCGGAGTAGGCGTCTCCGGGCACCCGGACTCCAGGAGCCCGAGTGAGCAGGTGCTCGTTCATCAGGTAGATGTTGCGCGCGGCGTTCACGTCGCAGTTGAACGTCAGACTGCAGTAAGAGCGCGAGTAGACCTTTCGCTGGTGATGCTGCGGTCGAGTCGCCCGCAGCGCGAGCATGTCTTCGTTGTGTAGTGCTCTTCGCACTCGATCATCCTTCCTCCAGCACGGCCCATCTTGTACGACAGCAGCGCTTTGGACTTGCAGTGAGACCACGCCAGTATTGCGCGCGAGATCTTACTGCAGGTGCGCTTCTGCTTCGACGCCATGTCTTGCGTCTCGAACAACGAGTACGAAGCAACTCTTGTGGCCGAAGATTCAGGACCAGCACCGAGTGCTCGGACGCATGACGGGGAGCCCGTCATGGCCAAGACCCGATCACGCCGGGCGCCAGCGACCGCCAGCTGCGAATTGTGCGCCCAGCAGATCCCAACCGACACCTCTTGGTTGTACAAAGGCATTGCTGCTCGATGTGTTGTCAAACCCCGTGGGAGGAAGGGAGGGAGGGAGGGAGGGAGGGAGGATTTCAGTGCACGGGAGCAGCGCATGCCGTTCGCTCGCCCACTGCCACTGCCACTGCCATTGCCATTGCCATTGCCTTCACAACCACGCTAAGCCTCGAGCAGGCCGTCGACGGCAATGGTGCGTGCAAGAGGACGGCTTCTGCCAGAGAGCTAGCCCAGCGCTCCCGGCGCTTGGCGGTCATCCAAGATCTTCCGCCCACCTCACCTTGTCGAGCCGGCTCTGCAGAAATGTAGCCAGACGGAGGGCCACAAATGCACGCGTCTGCTTGCGCTTTAGCGAAGCGCAATGCGCTGCCATGGGCTCACGTCTAATCAAATGATTAGACGGTTTGCAGCAAATAAGCATGTTGCCGTTGAAGCTCGGCGCTTACTGCTCGGGGGTTCGGCGTGGCAGTGTTTACATCCGAGTCGCCAAAGGATGGTCGCCAATTCTGGGAGGACTGCGCATCTGCAAAGTCGCTGAAAAAGCACCCCCGCCTCAAAAGCATCATGAACGCTGAGTGGCAGGTATCGACTCACCGCTTGGCAGCTCACCCCCATCTTCTCCCTGTGTGTGTGTGTGTGTGGAGAGAGAGAGAGAGATCGCACACTGGGTATAGCAGAGTAGAGGGCAAGTCGAACTGCTGGAGTTTTGCCGCAAACAGCCAGCGTCCGGCCTCTTGTCTCTCAATTCGGACCTGTCTCTGACTCCATCGACACGAGATACAGTTGCCATGATGCAAACTGAACACGGAGAATCTCTCAAAACGCATATCGACGAAAACACGAAACCATGTGAAATGAGAGGTCCATCAAGCTGAACGACCAGAATACACTGCACTCGCTCGGACCGCTGCGACACCGGAACCACCAACTATCATGTTGACAAATATGAAGGAGAACACAGACTCGGGCTCAAAGATCCCATAAAACGAACGAATCAGCCAGCACGGAGGACATAGCCCGAGCTCCCGGCTCGCCGGCTGCTGCAGAAGGACGCCTTTGCCCCACGGCCAGGGATTAACGCGACTAAAGAGCGCTTTGCATCCACAGGACATGGCCCTGGGCACCACGGACAAGCCGTCCCATAGTCCTCCCCACCCTCAGCCCCGACACCGGCAGCTCACTTCCAATTTGGCCGCCTCCCGCTCAAGGACCCCAAGTTCCCGAGTCCAGTCCCCGAGTCCAGTCCCCGAGTCCAGTCCCCGAGTCCGCAGCTCTGAACCCGCCAGCAGCCATGGTATTTTTTACGATGGAGGACGCCAAGACGTCGTTCAACCTCTTCTGCTGTATCTACGGCATCGGCACGCTGGGCATGCCTGGCAACTTCTCTCGCGCAGGGCCGTACCTCGCCGTGGTGGCCATGGCCTTCATGGCCTTCGCCAACATCTACTCGTCCATCACGATGTCCAAGGTCATCCTGCTTGCGCCCAAGTCCGTCA